>WNYA01000168.1:0-61139 GCA_019512145.1 Engystomops pustulosus | reverse complement strand
TACTGTGGATCCCGGTGTAATAATAATCCGGATGATTTATACCTCAGATCCCGGAGGTTGTGTAATCCTGGTGCCAGTCTCTCTAATCCCTCAGGGGTTATAGAGCATCCAGATAGATGGAGACCTTCTATATGTGAGCAGCACTCAATGATGAATGATAACATGGTGCAGTCTAGAGCCGACAAGGGCACATAAGAAAGGTCCAATGTTCTGTGTGATTGTAATGATTCCTGCACCAGAACCTTATTCCGGGTCTCAAACAGATAGAAGAACGTCCTGAGAAGTTGCTTCTTGTTTTCACTTTCCTCCAGCCTCTCTTCTTCTCCAGCCTCCAGCATCTCTCCTCCTTCTTTCTCTTCTTCTTCTCCTCCTCCTGTAATGAAGTTCTTCAGCCAAGTGATGACGTCTCTGGAGGCCTGAGCTGCTCGTGTGTCCAGGTATCCGGTTAGTAGTGACCTGGTGGTGGCATCTGATAGACCACACAGGAAGCGCAGGAACATCTCACCTCGTCCATCAGGATAGGATTTGGCTTTCTCTAGTGATTTCTGTAACTTCTCAGGAGAATAATCTGCATAATGCACAAAGGCAGAGAAGAATTCCTGGACAGTGAGATGTAAGAAGGAATAGGACACAGGTTCCTCCGATTCCATCAGGAAACTTGATAAGAGCTTTGACTTATTGTCCACATGGAAAGATTCCAGATCCCGATCATCAAATATAATCGTGTGATTCATGACCCCATGCAGAAAATAAAGTAGATGATAAGTGGCTGCAGGGTTGGGGCCTAGGGCCCACCACTGAAATATATTTTGGAGGCCCAGCTACTGCTTTATTGAAATGGACGCACCACCCCATGTATATTTTCATTGTGTATCTAAACGTGATGCAAATGTGGTGTGAATCTCTGGGCGAGATACCGAGCGTGCAAAGAAGTTTTTAATACTTAAGGCCTTTTTACATAACAGTATTGTGAGTATTTACAATAAAAAAATATTATAAATGATTGAAAACCCTGTAGCACTATTGTGGTCTTCTCTTTTTCTTTGGGAGTGGGAGCAAAGGTGTCCTGGGACTAGAAGGGGAGAGGTGTATCACCTAGATCAGGAAGATCTTGCATCCATACTGGAATCTTGATTCTGCCTGAATAGAACACTTTAAAATATAAACTTATTTAGAAACCTTAAAAAAGGGCCACTTGTCAGCCACTAAAGATACACAGAGTTCAGGCTTTCAGCATTTATTATAGGGAAATTTGATCACAATATCGGATCATAGTCACTTTTATCTCCCTATAATGCTCCACCCCACTGCAATCAGCTGGTCTGCAAGAAATGTAATCCCTATGAAGTATGGTATGTATAGTAATGATGTGTTGTATATGGATAGGGACTGCAGTAGGGAGTAATATGATGTGAGTGGCAGCTCCCTGGAGGAACAGTTTTGGAATATGCTGTGTTGTGTGCTGTGTCTTGGGATTGGTGTATATGGGCTGGTGTTGTTCGGTGGAATATGCTGTGGTGTGTGCTTTGTGCGTAGTGCGTGTGTGTGTGTATATGCTGTCTGCGTGTGTGTGTGTATATGCTGTATGTATATATGCTGTGTGGTGTGTGGTATATAATGCTGTGTGTGTGTATATGCTGCATTGAAACTGAATGATATAATCTGATGTTCGTGTATATGCATTTTGTGTGAAATATACTGTATATGATTCAGTATGTGGGTATATGGTGTTGTTACTGCATGTTGGTGTATACACATTGGGTGTTATACTGTATGTAAAACAATATGATGTATGAGCTTATGTATGTACTATAACAGTATGCATGCAACTTGATGCATATATACTGTATGATGTGTACAGTGAGTTGTATATACCTGTATGTTTAGTGTATAAATGTATATAGGAGTTAATGATGTGTGCTTATTAGTGTATACGTATGTATGTGTGGACGAGATCATAATAAAGTGAGGTAGTAAGTTATGTGTGTATTTCAGTGTGTACATGTTTAATTGTATAAATGTTGTGTGATGTATAATATTTGAAGGGGGCCCCATGCAAAAAAATCTGTTATGGAGCCCTGCTTCTCCTAGGTACGCCGTGAGCCAGCCCCTCCCCCCTAATACATAGCCAGAGCAGCACAAGCCCACAGTATACAGTATAAACAGCAGTCGGCCAGGGCTATTCACACCCTAGAAAAAACAAACTCTGTACTACAGTTTGAAAACCAACACTCACCGCCGCAGGTCCTCTGCTTTATCGCGATTGCTCTGGGCTGTGTCCTGCCGCTTCCTGATTATCTTAGTTTGTGCGTGCTCATAGCTGATCACACATTATGATGTACCAGTAGTAAAAGTACACATAGATAATACTAGGCTCCTTAACGTTTGATGCTTGCGCTTGTCACCGCTACTCCTCAATGCCTGGATCACCTAGAAAAGGAAATTATATAGACAGGCAGAGTACAGGCACAATGGGGCAGATTATCAAGCTGTCTTGAAAGTCAGGAATTTCGAGTTTCCCATGCCGACCAATCACAGCTCCACTTTAAAATACATGAGCACTGGTAAAATGAAAGCTGAGCTGTGATGGTTGCCATGGTTACTAGAAAAAATTGTGACTTTCAGAACAGCTTGAGAAATCTGCCCCAGTAGTCATTTGCTCCAGGCTGCTAATTAGAATGCCTTCGACCTCTCTCTCACCGCTTGGAGGTCAGATGACTCCTGGTGATCCCAAGATTGAGGGCTACCGATGAGATGCGCAATCATTAGTGTACACTATGGGTAACTGGTAATACTCTTGTATGTCAAAATGTGGTGACCGTTTCCCTTACATTATCATATATATACTTATTCATTCTGTATCTGCTTCAGAGTATTAGTGTAGTAATTTTTTATTAATTTTTTTAAATTTCATAGCTATATATAATATAATTAGTTTATCAAATCTCTTTTTAGAATACAATACTGTCTTTCTAAGAAAATATGCCGTCTTGCCTGTGAAGACCAACTGCTTAACCAAGTCTGGAAAAAGGCTTCAAGTGAAAATATCATGTACATAATTTCCAGTGATCGTGAAAGAGTTAAATTGTGGCTTTCTACAAAACCAGCCAATTTTTCAAAATGTAGAGCGTAATGGCTGTCACAAAATATCTCATGGAAGTAAGCAAATAGAATATGACACGTGCTCATTGCACTTGAAAAGACTGTTATAGTCACATCAAGCACGCGTAGAGTCCTAAAAAGGATGCCCTTCCAACCCTGTTTTCCGCGAGTTCCAGAAGGAGAACGGTGATTGCGGAAGTCTAAAGAAGGAAGCAACGAAATAGAAAAGACTTTAGAGTTGACTAGAACAAAGGCAAATGCAGTTCCATCACTTCATTAGAAGAACCTGGGGTTCAAGAATGTGTCTTACGACAACAACAGTGCATGGGCAAATTTACTACCGCGTCCATTAGCGTTTCCAGCGGCGGCTTCTCCGGCTCTGGATTCGGTCCGGCCTGGGATTTAATAAGGTGTTAGTTCGTTGCCCCTCAGATCCACCAGTGGCGCTGCTGCGCTGAAAATAACTCATCGCGCCGAATGCACCGAGCTGGACCAGGTGAAGTAAGCGGTCGTGGGAGACACATTTCGGTTTTTAATGCGGCGGTTTTTCCGAAAGTCGGGTTTTCGTGCCACGCCCCCCATTCCGTCGCCGCCAGCAGGCGATGCGCCAAAATCCGATCGCGTGCGCCTAAATTCGGGCATTAAGTACAAGCGGCTCAAAACGGACAATATCGGGAACACGTCGGGAAAACGCGAATCGGCTAATAAATGACCCCCTAGGTTGGTACACAAACTGACTACAATTGCAATTCAGAAGGTTTGTGTACGTGATGATATGCACCATGCACATGGGCGTGCTATATCTCCACAGACATGTACTCAGCAAATCCAATGGCCTCCACCCCCATGTCGAGCAACGAGACAATATTATATTCCATACAGAGTTCACCTCACCATTGAAAAAAAAAAGCACATTGAGACAGAAGACTTAGAAGCCATGCTTTTCAATGGAACGGTATAGGACCGCTTTACCAATTGATGGTGATGCAGAAAAAACAACTGATGCCGCGACGCAGAGTCTTCGTTTCTGCATAACATTGATCATAAAGAAACAAGTTTTGTTCCTGAAAACCGAGTATGATTCTCGAGTTATTTGGTACCTCACACTGTTTCCTGAAAATCACCTCCCGGTTCATTCTCAAGTGAAAGGGAAATAGAAACGATCGCAAGCTTATTATTTTTGAAAGTTGCTTGGACAATGTGCTAATGAAGGTACATGTCAATTTGATCCAAATTGCAAAAAACAGAGTAAAAACTATAAAAAAAACATTTCAAGGATCCTTTTTCAGAGTTACCGGTCAATGTTTGGAGGACACAAATTCACATTTTTAGAATCCCAGCCAAAAATTAAAAA
This sequence comes from Engystomops pustulosus, assembly GCA_019512145.1. Taxonomy (NCBI): domain Eukaryota; kingdom Metazoa; phylum Chordata; class Amphibia; order Anura; family Leptodactylidae; genus Engystomops; species Engystomops pustulosus. The sequence goes on along the minus strand of WNYA01000168.1, from coordinate 56,683 downwards.
CTATGCCTCTGGGAACCTTCTACTCGCAGCCTCCGATACCTTTAGTGGACTGAACTTTCAAAGGGTTGCAGAAACTATTGAGATTTTGGATTGGTGGAATATCTCAGACGCTACTACAGATACCAAACTAAGTTTTTATTTCCTGTTATTGATATGCATGGAAAGAAAATCAAAGATAAATCAAGACAAAATAAGTAAAAAGGTTCTGTTGTTGAGGAGATGGCAGTGTGACAGCCCTGGAACAGTGCCCAATACTTGTGTGACACAATTCTTGACACAATCACAGGTAAAATTTAGATTCGAAGTGTGCAACGTTCACAGTGCATTCTTCAGGCAATGGAGAAATGGCTTGAGATTTGCATTAATCGATAATAGAAAAAGCTTCAAGATACGTATCTTTGCATCTGATAGACATGTCGGAATTAGAAAGAAATTAAAAGAAGATTATGAAACAATAAATCATCAGTTCGATATCTGGCACTATGCCAGTCGCTGAAAAAAAAAATTACTTCTGCCAGCAAATTAAGACTTTGTAAGACTCGTGCCTTGGGTTGATAAGATCATCTTACATTTTTGGTGGTGTGTACAGAATTGTGAAAGAAATCCAAATCTTTTGCAGGAAAAAATGGTTGTTCTGTCCTAAACATGTTGTGAATATACAGAATGGGAAGGAATCTTTATTCAAAGTGTGGTATGCACCATTGAATCTGAGGACCATGATTTGTTTTGGTTGAAGCAAGGATCCCACCATACAAAAATTTGGAAAGGAATGTAAAAATGAACAATTGATCAAAGAACTTCAAATCTCGTACATAAATGCCACACAGGAAGACTTGAAAACTTTCACGTCTGCCTTAAAGAAGATCAAAAAGAATACATTTGGAATAGACTCGGAGGGGCACGCACAAAAAATAACAGCATTAACACACAACAACAATGTGGTAGCCTCAAGCTGTTGTTCAATTTGAGAAAAAAACTTCTCAAAAATCGGCACCAAAAGAACAAACATTGTATACCTAAGGGGAAATCTCGGTGGTTTATACGTGATGTGTACGAAAAGGTCAGTGTGGATTACCTTGAGGGACTTATCAATAAAACGTATTAAAACTGGCTCGAGGGGAAATTAAACACGGATTGGACCTCCGGGCTCGCACTTTGCCGCCGAATTTAGCTAATAAGAGCGAACAAACGGAGGAAATCCAACGACATAGATGATTAGATTCAGATGCTCATCAGAACCTTCTGGCAACATTAGCTAATATTTGGGTTACTGTTCATACCTTATGAGTGGTTAAAACACGTAGTTTTACACACATAACATGTTTAACAGTGAGGTAATAAAAAAAGTTGTAGACATTGTTGAAATTTAAAAAAAATGTTATTTTGCCAAGAGATTTTTTTGTTTATAATAAGTTCAAGAACATTAAATTTCACAAAGGTGTTGTATGATTTGTTTATATGTTTTTATCACACTTCAAACTAAAGTGAAGTTAAACCTCAGTGTTTAAATATACTCTTCACCATTTTGGAGAATGTTCCGAAAAACTGATAGTCTAATAAAACAAACAATTTTTTTAAATATTCCAAGTTTACTTCAAACAATGTAATCAGAACATAAAACCCTAAATAAAAAATATAAACATTTTTTCCATTTTTTATTAATAAACATAACACTTTGTTTACATCTTATAAACAGATCAATATTCCATGTGATGTGGACACAGGAAAAAGATCAATAGCCATAGTGGCTTTATTGAAAAATATTTAAAAATCACATTGACATCATTGTAAAATTAAGTAACCGTCACTGATGCTGGCTATAAATAAAATTAAAGGGTTTTCCAACGAAGACACGTTATGCTCTATCCTCGGTGGGATAGGGCCTAAATGTTGATCAGTGTGGGTCCCTGCAGATCACGAGAACTTGTTACTCAGCCATCTCGTCACTTCCTAGAGATAAATGGAGCGGAACAGTCATTACATAGCTCCCATTTTAGTCAGAGGACCGGCGAGGGATCAGTTGGACACCTCATTGTCATGATCTGTGGGTCTCAGCACTGAGAACCACAGGAGCAGCAAGTTAGGCCATATCCTGTAGATAGGGCTAACTTGCCCTCGTGGGAAACCGCTTTGGAATAAATAAACTTTGCATTGATGTCAATGGGATTATTACTGATAATTTCAATCTGTAGTGCAAAAGGAGCCTTACTCATTTTGTCAATGTAATATAGCAAACAAAAAAGAAAAATTTTAAAATTAACATAATTTATAGTAACTAAATAACTTTTAAAAAATTATCAGAGCAAAAAAATTCGCTGCATCATCGTCGCAGGGTTTGAAACAACGTATTGTGTCTGGATCAGGATATGTACTTCTAACAGAAATTCACGCACACGGATGGTATTGGTCGCCTTGTCCCGATCCGAGAAATCCATGAATCCATGTAGTGAAAGCACGGTAGGTGTTTTCCGAATACATTGACAATGTTTAAAATAAACAGAAAATTAATTTTGAGAGAGTAAAAAATAAAAACCATATTAAATTTACAATCACAATTTTTGGTATCAGTAATACCTATGTAAGATTTTCTCTAAATTTTGTAGACATTTTTTAACAATTTCATTTAAGATAATGGATCCATTTATTTGTGATTATGATTTTTCAGAATATTTAATTTCAATACCGTTTACAATTTTGCGTGGTGGTGGACGAAGAAATTGTCCTGCAAGCCGTACATTAATTGACCAGTGTCTGTCTCCGGCAGTGATATTGACAAATCATGTTCAATTATGCAAGTCGATGACTGCATGTACGGCTTGACATTTTGAATCTCAAAGCAACATATGGATTCAATGTTAGTGGGCATAGGAAAAAAAACACGTGTGTCCAAGTACAACCATGAATAGATCCTATCCTGTTCTTCTTCTTCTCCTGGAAAACTACATATCGAAGATATCACTTATGCGGGGGTTAATCAGGGAAACACGCAAGGTTGATGATCTGATGAACTGAAGATCTAGATTCACAATTAAATCTGCATCTAGCAAGCAAATACAATTTTTAGTTGATATTATAATTGCGCATTGAATGTAGAAGGCGCCTGTTATAATTACCTCCCTGATCCAAGTCAACGGTTGAGTTATTACCGTTTCGGCGGTCTCCATATTTTGTTGGTAACTTCATGAATCCCAAACCACATTCATTAATGTAGAAGGAGACTCTAAAAACGAGCCTAAAGATTGAATAAAATCAATATTAAAATCAAGAAAAAAAAATGTAATGATTGAAGAAATCCTTAGTACACGAGATGAATGTTTTTGATCCATGCCTTATTACGTCTACAGCTCATCACACAGAGAGTAAGAGCTATTGGATAATAATAGCGGTTGGTTGGTGGAACCCTTGGAGTGATATACAAGTTTTTCAAAACCAAAATGTGCTGAGCCCAGCACTTAAAAAAAATAATTACTACTCATCCTCCGGCGGCACCCTATGCGCTGCGCGGCTCCTCCCTGTTCTGCGCGTCAAGAGTGGCCATGTTTTCTCCTTGCCAGCCGGGGGAGAGAATATGGCCGTAACCTGCAGGCTGTTACAGAAAAAATAGGACAGGCATGGTAGACAGAAGAGAGCCGTGCTGACATCGGGGAGCAGCTGCGCATCAGGGCCGCGGGGGGTGAGTATATAATTATTTCTTTTTAAGTGCTGGGCTGGGGCAGGCTGATACTACTGGGGCTGTGGTGTCTTGACTGGATATATACTGGGGAGGTTGTGACCAATGCATTTCCCACCCTCGGCTTATACTCGAGTCAATAGGTTTTCACAGTTTTTGTGGTTAAAATTAGTGGTGTGGCTTATACTCTGGTTGTCTTATACTCGAGTATTACTTACTTATTTGACAAAAATTGAGTGGATAAAAAATAGAAAAATCAACCATATTTACTAATACAACTTCTGTACTAACTCAAGATTAAAATTCTCATCTTCTATATAACAACCAATGAAGATCATAATGTCTCAAATATAATGTCAGAATTATCACCAGCATACAGAACATAAGGTCTGACGGTAGAGACTGTAAAATATGAGAGACAGATATTACAAGTTGAAAGAGTTACAGATTAAAATAGAATTTTACATAAAAATAGATGTATATTACGGCTAGTTAGCATTGTTGAAGATAGTTGATAGTATATAATCTCTCCGTTTCTTCGGATGTTGAATAGAATTTTGTGTTGCATAGAAAAAATATAGATTTAAAAAAATGTCAATGGTTGTCTGTCTTTTTAAATTATGTTATTAAAATAATAACTTACCATTTTTTTTTCACAAACTCAGATACTCTGTAATAAGATAAAATTAGAAGATGTAATATAGATAAAGAGAGTCGTCCATAAAACTCCCATTTGCTTGTTATGTCGTTTTCTTTGCATAATTTTTTTGGTAGATGAATGATTTTTTCCCCATTATGTCTCCTAGAGTCGTTCATGCATGGACTACGACGACTGACCGTGGATTTTCACTTTGAATAAAAATGGTTAACCAGGGTTTGTCTGGGGAGTTTTTATTTCAAATAAAAATATTTTTTCAAAACTTGTGTGTTTTTTTTAGACGAGTTGCAATGTCATGTTAGTAATGGCGCTGTCTAATAGACGGAGCTTATACTAAGGACGGGGCTTAGTGTTAGGCGTAAAGGCTAAGCCCCCTTATCCATTACCCCGGTACCCATTGCACCAGGGGTGCGGGAAGAGCCGGGTACATCCAGTACCAACCATCAAGGGATGGTGTGGTACTGGGGCGCCACAGGCTGGTATTATTGGGCTGGAAAAGGCCAAAAAATGTGATCTATTCCACACATAATGCCAGGCTGTAGCTGCTGTATTGTATCTAGCTGCTTGCAGAAAATAGGGGGGGACTCATGTGTTTTTTTTTTCTATTATTTATTTATTAAAAAAAAAAAAACATGAGTCCCCCCCTATTTTCTGCAAGCAGCTAGATACAATACAGCGATACAGCCTGGCATTATGTGGTGGAATAGATCACATTTTTTTGGCCTTTCCAGCCCAATAATACCAGCCTGTGGCCGCCCCAGTACCCAACCATCCCGTGGATGTAGGATGGATTGTACCCGGCTCTCCCGGCACCCTCTGGTGGCATGGCAACCCTGGTTGCAATGGTACCGGGTAGGTAATGGATAAGGGGGTTAGCCTTTACGCCAAAACTAAGCCCTCCTTAGTAATAAGCTCCGTCTATTAGACAGCGACCTACTAACATGACATTGCAACTCGTCTAAAAAAAAACACAGTTTTGGAAAAAATATTTTTATTTGAAATAAAAACTCCCCAGACACACCCTGGTTAACCATTTTATTTCAAAGTGAAAATCCACCGGTCGTCGTCGTAGTCCACTGCATGAACGACTCTAGGAGACATAATGGGGAAAAAAAGATTAATATCTGTATAAACAATATACTATTATTGCAAGTCTGAATATATATGACTTGTTGCAAGACAAAGGAATATTAAAACATAAACCAGCCCAACAACACCATGTTCCAAATTTATATATGCACACATACCTGATTTTATTATATATATATATATTATATATATTTACATAACAAAGACCCCTGACAACAATGTTATGTCTCTCTCTTTCATATATATATAATTAGATAGATATAATTGTGTAAGGGCTTTGCGTCTTTGAGATATATATATATATATATATATATATATACATATATACACACACACACACACACACACAAGACATTAATGTCAGGGGTCTTTGCTAGTTGTAGATACATATGTACTAATACAAATAAAAAGACCCCTGACACCAATGTTATATCTCTCATATATATATCAATATATATCAATATATATATATATTTGTTGTAGGTGGTCCGTACACACATATATATATATTTATTTTTTCAAAAGAATATATATTATTTTTTATATATATATAAAATAATATATATTCTTTTGAAAAAATATATATTTAGTTATATAAAGAAATATATTAATGTATACACACACACATCTATATTTACTTATATAAATAAATATATACACATATATGTGTGTGTGTATATAATATATATTTTATATACACACACATATACGGTATGTGTATTTATTTATATAAGTAAATATAGATGTGTGTGTGTATATATTTATCTACATTTATATATTTCTTTATATAAAAAAATATATACACACATATATGTATTAGGGGCCACCGATCTATATATATATATATATATATATATATATATATATATATATATATACATACAGACAATAGATATAGAAGGATAGATCCCAACACAACAAATATATATGTATATATTATTATTTAAATAAAATATGTGCATGATATATATAAATAAATATATATGTGTATTATTTATTATTATAATAACTAAATAAATATATTATATATATATTTTTTTTTAATAGATATGCATTTTAATAAACATTGGTGTCAGGGGGCTTGAAGTGCATTAAAACTTTTATTCATCATTGGTGGCAGTGGAGGGAACCCCCCTCTCGTTGGTGGGAGCGGCGAGCATAGTTTTTTTTTTTTGGGCACTCACCCCCACGGTCTTCTCCCCGAAGCCTCGCGATACTACGAGGCTTCGGGACTTCGCGCATGCGCATAGAAAAGCCGGCCGAGACGCGAGTCGGCGAGCTGCTGCGCACGCGCTAGTGTGCCCGAGAGCACGGTGACGTCACCGGCTCTCGGGCACGACAACATTTCACACTGGCGCGGCGCCGACGCGATCGACGGTCGCGTGTTACGCAGAAAATAAGCCATAACAGAGCTCTTTATGTGGAAAAATAAAAAGTTATAGATTTTTGAAGGTGGGTAGTGAAAAATGGAAGTGAAAAAACTAAAAAAGGCCAAGTCGTTAAGGATTTCTTCATTTTTAAATAACAGGAAACATGTCAGAGACTTGGCCTACGCGTTTCGAGCACCACGTTCTCTTAATCATGGTGTAATCTCTGTATGACACAGTAAGATTTTGAAACAAACAGCCAATCCCTGTATTGGGGGCGTGTCCTGTTAAGGCTTTGATTCACCAGAAGGCCCGAGAGCAAGCGCGTTATAAAGGAATCGTCAACCCGTCACTGTCGGGGCGGTCCCATTCATGGTCGCCAAGCCGAGACAGTGGGCGTTGCCTTGTGCGAGCGCTCTCCTTGGCAGCCAATCACGCTGTCCAAGGCTAAGCCTGGGCATCCAATCGATGGGCCAGGACGAGACAGACTGAAGCTGAACCTCAGTGTGCAGCAAGACTAACTGCGATAGCGGACAGTGTCATCTCCCAATAAGACAGATAGGGCCACTCGGCGCATTACAAAACCTTTTTTTGCTCTTTAAATTTAACTTTAATTCTCATGCATTTAAAAATATAGAGTGAAAAAGACAAACAGTGTGTGACTGAACGATGTTCTGACCCGGATTTGGTTGTCTAAAATTATAAAGAGATCGGAGGTTAATCTGTTTGGCTTGTTGATCATCACATTCCTTCAGGATCTTTGATTAGTATTGAGTCTTTCATTATGGCCAGCTTTCAAAAAGCGGGTATTAGTAGGGTAGGGGAAAATTTAGGAGTGGGGTGGGTGTTCACATCATGCCTACATCCCACTGCATCCATCTGCGGGATCCCATACTGCTGTTTTTCCCCCTCCTCTCTCTGAGCTACCTATCTTTTTAGGTTTGTTTGTCTTCCGTATTAGAGCTGACCCTGTCTCTCATTCCATTAGGTTCCTCTCTGACTCTGGCTAAAACCTAATCGCTCGCCACCCCCCCCCCCCCCCTCCGGACATGTTCACAACCTTAGCGGGCGTCTCAGGGGTGTGGGGCCCCCCCCCTCCCCCCCCCCAAAAGCAACTCCAGGTGCCGTCTGTGAGCCTTTAAAGGCTTGATCGTGGACATCACTCTGTGGGCGGTTGGTGGCCCTCCAATCTTCCTCTGTTTGGCGGACGTCCCACTAATTTTGATGGTCATGTGTAGTGGTCTCTGTTGCTAAGCATATGTCCAGCCCTGATGGCGTGCATGGAATATTCCACACTTTGATTCTGGGAGTCTTACCTCTTCCTATATGCGCGTGCGTGGGGGCTCATACATCTCTTACAGGGCATGGCGCCGATTTGTCCATCATGGCGAGGCCACTCTAGGGCATCGCAGTTCTTCCCGGTGCCCAATTTGTCGCTGCGCATGTATTAAATCTTTGACATATGGAACCCCTTAAGTTCGGGGGGGGGGGGGGGGGGGGGGGCGGGAGTGTATGTACTACTGTATTCCTATGGTTATTTGCCACACTCCTTTAGTATCACGATTGCCTAACAGCCCATATGGAGTGTTTGTGTCACATCTTAAAATTGGGGGATCCTTTTATAGTTTGTGGAATACGTTGCTATATCAACCACCGAGTCTTCATATTTCTTTATGTTTTATCTATTGGGCAGTCCTGATTGGTTTGATTAGTCATCTTTTAATGTTCCTTTGTCTATCGAGGTAATGGTGGCATTAAAGTATCGTTATACAGTTATTAAGAAGTAGTGGTATTAGGTTATACAGTTGTCAGTATTTAGAGGAAGGGTGCAGATGTAAAAGCCCTCATTAATCCCAGTACCAGCGTTTGATAGATCACGTGATCAAAGACGTGCATCTGTGCGATAGGAAAGCTAGCATTACACAAACTTTCAAAGAAACAGAGACCGCAGTGGAAATGAGATACAACAAGACCAGAGAGTAATAAAGCTGCTAACGACCTAGAGCGGAAAATCAAATAGCCCCTAGCGGGAGATCACACCACCATTGACCAAACTAAAAGCAAAATCAATAAAACACCCAATCTTCTCCAAATATCCTCAAATGAGGCATTGTCAACTGACCACAAGAGACCTCGAATACATAAAAACCAGAAAAAACATGTGGTCTCCTCCAATTTAAACAAAAATCGAACGTGAAGCACTACAGAAAACTCAGGGATAGGACATTATACTGAAACCTCAGATAAAGGGGGCAACACAGTATTGATGGAAAGGAAGATTATCGGACATGGTCAACAGGACTTTTACTATAAGGACAAACAAACATATAAAAAAATCCAGCGAGCCAACAGATAGATATGTTATAAAGAAACTAAGTAAAATCTGGGTGATGCCCACAGGAAACCTCATTTCAAAAGAGCATTTAGAACCTCTAACCCAAAACGACGATATCAACCTTCTATGCTGTACCCAAGGTACACAAACAGACAACCCAATCCCGGGTAGACCAATAGTCTCAGGACTGAAAAAATTTAACCAAGGGTAGTAGTGAATACAAAAGATATAATACTCAGACCATTTGTGACAGCAATACCACCTCTAACTCAGGGACACAAAGGATGTATCCCAAACGCCAAGATGTAACCGTACCCACAAACGTACCTGGCCAGCCTCGATGTCGAATCACTATAAGCAACATTCCGCACCACTCGGGATCCAAGCAGTTGAATACTACTAAACAGAACGGAACAAAAATATCGGAAACACAACAAGGTTCACTGTTTCACTACTTCAGTCCTCCCTCACCACCAACACTTTTGTTCGGCGGTGATTTTCCATAGGTGACGGGCACCGCATGGGCACACATGCGCACACCTTTCCGGCAGATATTTTGGGGTGGTGGAAGCTAAACTTAGTTTTCAAGAAAAGGTGGCACAGGTAACAACAGTATCTCTATTGGGGAAGATTTATAGATTATGTCATTATCCTTTTGGGAGTGGGATAGAGACAAAATTTACCAATTTGTTCAACAACTGAATCAAATTCAATAGGTATGCCAATTCACCCATAGATACAAAGGAATCACATCTGCTGTCTGTATCTGAGGATACAAATTGATGAAATAGGACCACCTCCACACGACCATTACACAGAAAGGAGACATCAACTAATACTGGACTACTGGACTTGCGGAGGCTGGCATCCGAGCCACTCAAACGGGGCCTACCGGTAGGCAGTATCTCGCGCCGGAGGAAACTGCTGCAAGTGAGAGCCGAATTATAAAAGAGTTGGAAATTACTAGACACCCGGTCACCATGAGAGGATCCCCAAAAAGGTCCTTCATAGGGCATTTAACAGGCAAAGTCAAACAGGAGGGGTACACTCCTGCCGAATGTCCCCCTCACTCCGCCGTGATGGGATTTATCACTTCTTCTATGGCAGTGTTCTGGTGTAGAAGCAGTGCAATAATTGTAAATTCTTGCGCAGTACATGAATTTGCGATTCTAAAGGCAACTACGCCACCTCCATGACGTGTGGTCGTGCAGGGCTGTAGAGGGACACGGCGGCCAGCGGAGTAGGTGGGCACAGGGCGCACCTGAATTCTTTTGAAAAAACCTGCAAACTTTTGTTTGCTGGTTTTTACGCAAAACTACACCAGGTCGGACTTGGCGAAGTTTTGCCCGATGATTGCGCCCATTTGCCACACAGCGCCCATTGGGGAAGATTTATCAAGCTGTCTGAAAGTCAGAAAATTTCTAGCTGCCCATGGCAACCAATCACAGATCAGCTTTCATTTTACCAGTGCTCATGAATATTTTAAAGGGGAGCTGTGATTGGTTGCCACGGGCAACCAAAAAAATTCTGACTTTCAGACAACTTGATAAATCTGCCCCATTGTCTTGTATTGTGTAAATGCAAAACACTGGGTGAGGATTGCCGATCGCTTGCTGCTATTGGCTACTGGGGGCTATCACTGTGGCTACTGGGGGCCATCACTGTGGCTACTGGGGGCCATCGAAAACGCCCAACACAGCATTAAATCTGTAATAACATTGTAAAGATATACATTTCTTCTTATATAAAAGCAAAAAAAATAACATTGTAAAGATATACATTTCTTCTTATATAAAAGCAAAAAAAAAATCAAGTCCTGCATTATCTACATATAATTATGTGAACATATCAAAATCAAGTTCAACTGCCGATTTTCAATGATCTGTTGATCATCCAAAAAGGTAAGGAAATCTGTATTTCTGACAGAAAACAATGAAATATTGCATCAGAAGATGAGTTATAGCTTTTACTTTAACCATTGATGTGGAGATAATAATCTCTGATGGTACAAATGACATATTGGGGTAAACAGATGAACAAATATTAATATCTTCATGGATAATGTATATACACATACATCTCCCTGAATCTAAAATGATGAATCTTTTGCTATGTCTAATGATAATTTGATGTACAGTATATCCTAGAAGGCAAACATTTGGATTTTGACAAAACAATGAAATGAAATGCATAGATAATGTAATAAAAATAAGAAAGATCCGATTTCAGATTCAGACCAGACGTATTTCTGGTCTCCAATCTGAAAATCCAATACGTCTCTCTTTTCAGTAAAGATCTACGTCTGTCACCAAAACTGGAAAATTATGCTGAAATGGCTCGAAGCACCTGACATATTAGTCATTGGATTTTTGGAGCAATCCCTCAGGTGCTCAGAAATCCTAGTTTTCAAATTGCGAGTCGTACATCCCACATGTCTGATATTGCACATTTTACATTCTATCATATAGACTAGAAAGGTGGAGTCACAATTGATGAATGTTCTAATATGATATGGTTTTTTATTGTTTTTAAGAACAAAAAAGAAACTTGTGTTTGTAGCAAAAACACATCGAGAGGTTCCACAACTATGAAAGCCTTTTGTATCAACCATGTGTTAATTCCAGATGCCCTGCTGGTAAATAAACTAGGCGAGAGAACTGCACCTAATGACATGCCTTTCTTTGATACAAAATTACATCCTTCTCTCAGGATTGTGTCCAATTTTTTGTCTTGATACAAAATAGGTAAATTTTTCTTAATAATGCGTACAATTTGTTGATAATCTGTACTAAACTGTGTGGAGAAGGTAATTTTGGTTTTATTGAAATCATTTCTGTTTGGACTTGTTAGCCCTTAATAATGAAGTACGGTCTTTAGCTAAGGCTATGTTCAGACCTCTGTATATCGACCACATAGGATAATTACGAGATGCCAATATATCTTTTAAATCTTTGGATTGATTAAGGAAATCCTCAGTGTCAGAGCATGCTCTCCATAACCTAGTGAACTCACCAGCAGGTATGGCTTTCTAAGTGTGGTCAGGGTGGTTGCTGGTGGCATTCAGTATAGTATTTCCTGAGGTGCTTTTCCTAAATAGAGTAGTAATAACGTTCTTCCTGGTTGCACAACCTCTCAGAGATAGAGATTTTCTTTTTTTGTACACATTCGTTTAATTTTTGAAAATTTATTAAAACACAATAAAAAATGTATAAATTTGGTATCACCGCGATCGCACCGTACCAAAGAATAAACTAGACGTGTTATTTGGAGCGCAGAGTGAAAGTCGTAAAAACTGAGCCAACAAGAACGTGACGCACACACGGTTTCTTTTTTCAATTTTTCCACATTTGGAATTTTTTTCCGGCTTCCCAGTACACGGCGTGTTGTACTAAATAACATCACGGGAAAGTAACATTTGTTACGCACAAAATAAGTCCTCACACAGCTCTGTACACGGAAAAATGAAAAAGTTATGGATTTTTGAAGATGGAGAGCGAGAAATGAGCAAAAATACCCTGCGCCCTTGAGGGGTTAAATTCTTACCTACAAAAGGACATGATTCCTTGTGGTCTTTGAATTAAAAAGAGACCAACAACAATTTATAAGAAGAATATGTGATATCCTGGGACAAAACCTTATCTGAATGCTCTTTGTCCCTCATGAGACTCATTGTAAAAGAGAAAACAATCCAAACTCCAAACATTAAGGCTACATTCACACTACAGTATGGGGGACGTATATACGGCCGATATACGTCCCCCATACACTTCTATGGGCTCACAGCCCTGTACGGGAGCGGTACGGTGCAGCACACGTGCGGCACCGTACCGCTCCGTAGCCCGGGGAAAGATAGGACATGTCCTATCTTTCCCCGTATTACGGCGCCGTGCGCCATTACTTTCTATGGAGAGGGGCGGGGGTGAGCTGCGCTCACCTCCTCCTCCTCTCCCCGCACTGCCGAGTGCCCGCCGTGCCACGGTGCGGCGGGCTCACGGCAGTGTGAATTTAGCCTAAGAGATGAAATTAACCAGGAGGAATTAAGTCTGAATATGCACAAAGACATCCCAGAACTTAATGAATTGAAAGGCAACCTGTGCAAAACAATGGAGAAAACAGAAACACATATAATAGAAACTAAGAAAAAAAAAGTTTCTAAGGGATACAGAGGACTATACCAATGGATTTATATATACAAAACGTCCATCAGATTTTGTCACTCCTTGTACTATTTTGAAAAAAAGATCTAAAAAACGTTATAAGAACAAACCCTCTACACCCAAAGTTTCCTTCAGTTCTTCTGAATTTGACTGAAAAACTGAGGAGAGCAGGGCACAAGCACACGCTTCAGGTCTGGACAGAGACTATACAACAAGGAGCAAAGAGAAGGGACACAATTGATTTCTTCATGTTCAGCAGTGGACAAGTTACATAATGTTAGCAGCTTTTTGAATCGCTCTGCCTTCTGCCTTTTTTTCTCCAGATCAAATAAGCACATTAGAAAGAGGCTTGAATTTTGTGCCGTCCAGAAAATTTGACATATTGGATGTGAATCGATTTGTCAGATCCTTGACTATCAAACAACATTTTTTTGAGTGTGTGGATAATGGTGAGGTACAGAGTTCATCTCACATTCATATAAACGAGTATATTGATTTATCTTTTCCTGATCAGTGCACTCTGCTGAGTTTAAATAGTTTAGGGCAGTGATGGCGAACCTTTTAGAGGCCGAGTGCCCAAACTACAACATAGACCCGCTTATTTATTGCAAAGTGCCAACACAAATTTAATTTGTGATTTATACTCCCTTCTCTGTCACAGTTTTTATTGATACCAGCACCTGAGGCACCAATAAAGCAGAAAATAGTCCCAGGTAGAGCTGTCACATTAAAATAGCTTTGTGCAGAGCAAGTCCTGGGCTGTCTGGGACTGCAGGAAGATACCTGGAGTCATCTCTGGTGATGGCCTGAGTGCCCACAGAAAGGGCTCTGAGTGCCACCTCTGGCACCAGTGCCATAGGTTAGCCATCACTGGTTTAGGGAATGTAACTGAAATAGAGAGACATATACATACAGGCCCAGTCACAACTGGAAGAAATGATACAAGAAGGGGTGGATTTGGTTATTATTCCGGAGAAGGATCAAAATTATTTGTGTCCTCCTTTTCCGGTTACACCAATATTCCATGGGTTGCCAAAGGTGCACAAAGACGTCTATCAACCACCTTTAAGGCCGATAATATCAGGGATTGTCTCACTTAATGAACATTTGTGTGAGTGGCTAGACACATTGTTGCAATCTTTGGTAACTAAACTACCCGGATATTTAAAAGAAAGTAAAGAAGTGCTCAAAACTTTTGACAAATTCACCTGGCAAAATAGCTATAGTTGGGTCACATGCGATGTGAGTGCTCTTTATAGCCCACAATATCTTTTCATTTTATGGCTCCTTCTTCCTCCAGATCAGGGAAGCTCCAATGGGGGCCCCATTTTCGCCCTCATTGGTGAACCTTTTTATGGCATGGAGTTCATCTATTCAGAACAGAATGTTTTTAGGGGGATCATTGCCTGGTACGGGCGGTACATGGACGACATACTGATTGTGTTGTTGGGTGGTGTATCGTCCGTGCCAGGCTTTGTGTCCTACCTAAATATGAATTTACATTTCACTTACAATGTGGAAATCCTTTCTTGATATTTCTTTTGAGAGGTTGTGCAACCAGGAAGAAAGTTATTACTACTCTATTTAGGAAAAGCACCTCAGGAAATACTGTACTGAATGCCACCAGCAACCACCCTGACCACACTTTGAAAGCCATACCTGCTGGTGAGTTCACTAGGTTAAGGAGAGCATGCTCTGACACGAAGGGTGAAGACACACGTGGCGTTTTTAACAATGCGTTTTTGACAGGTTTGACCAATTATCTTAATTCAAACTGGTCAAAAACGCATGCGTTTTCAAAAAATGTTTTTTACGATCTGAAAACTAAAAACGGCCCAAAAACGCCTCGTGTGTCTTCACCCTAAGGGTGCGGTCACATGTCGCGTTTACTGCATGCGTTTAAAAACACATTGCTACAGCTGAAGGGAGATTTGCCTAATTAAACAGCTGTTAACGCTTGCATTGTTTCAGTATATACATTTTCCATGAAGATATTAATATTTGTTCATCTGTTTACCCCAATATGTCATTTGTACCATCAGAGATTATTATCTCCACATCAATGGTTAAAGTAAAAGCTATAACTCATCTTCTGATGCAATATTTCATTGTTTTCTGTCAGAAATACAGATTTCCTTACCTTTTTGGATGATCAACAGATCATTGAAAATCGGCAGTTGAACTTGATTTTCATATGTTCACATAATTATATGTAGATAATGCAGGACTTGATTTTTTTTTTGCTTTTATATAAGAAGAAATGTATATCTTTACAATGTTATTACAGATTTAATGCTGTGTTGGTCGTTTTCCCTTGGTGAATCACAGCCTTAACAGGACACGCCCCCAATACAGGGATTGGCTGTTTGTTTCAAAATCTTACTGTGTCATACAGAGATTACACCATGATTAAGAGAACGTGGTGCTCGAAACGCGTAGACCAAGTCTCTGACATGTTTCCTGTTATTTAAAAATGAAGAAATAAATAATACATTGCTTTTCAAGAAGTGCTGCGGTCCCTTGTTACTTTGGAGTATCACACATGATATGATTAGATACAAAACTCAGACAGTATGTCACATAAAAGGATTAAAAACACATAATAGGGGGGCGTGGTTAAGCCACCGAGCTGCATGGCCGCATAGGAGAGTAGCTCCGTGCCCATAGCCATAAAAGCAACAGCTCCCAGCGACAAAAACCTGCCGAATAGCGGAGAAAAGACATCCCGACCTCGGGGAGACAACCATGCAGGCGGCAGGCAGGAAGCGATCGGCTAAAGAAGCCGATAAAACACCCAGACAGCACAGCTCCGCGGCGCCCGGGAAATCCAAAAATGGCGCCGGCGGTCACACACAGCAGCGCTCACCGCATCCGCTCCCTCAGCGCAGCCAACAGAGGAGCAGAGGAGCGGCACTGAAGATCCCACAGGCGGAACGCGAGCAGGAGAACGACAGTGACCCAGGTCAGACTGATATCTCCCCTCTCTCAGCACCCCCACGAGGGGACAATATAGTAGCTCAGAGGAGCCTCAAAATGGCGCTGCTCCACGCTAAACGCGGGAGCACACATACCAGCAGCATGTCAGATCACAGTAGCAGCAGCCCCTCACACATTCCTTCTGTACAATCATCTCCAAATTCAGCATATAACTCACCCACAATCAGCCCTGCAAAGCAGAAGCTGCAAGAGGAAGAGCTTACTGACATACAGGAGGAGGACCCTGACATGCCTGACATTACATCAGACTCTCATGATGCATTTGCCAGTTTTCAAGCATCAGATAAGACAGTTTCTGAATCCCTACTCAAAGACATGCTAATGGCACTACGCAACTCCATGCATAAAGATCTGACACAGCTTATTACCCCACTTCAGTCTACAGTCAATGACTTAGGAGACAGAGTCTCTCAAACTGAAGAGAGAATGACATCCTTCACCACAGCACATAACGCATTGGTAGATGCACATACAGAAACTGAGGAAAAAATCGCTAAAATGCAAGCAAAGCTGATAGATTACGAAGACCGTAGCAGACGCAACAACATTAAACTAAGAGGTATACCTGAAAGCGTACTTGGACAGGATCTCAAACATTATGTACAGAAACTAACGAATACCCTGTTACCAGACCTGGCCGATTATGAGTTATGTCTAGATAGAGTTCACCGGGTACCAAAACCACCTAACCTCCCCGATACAGTCCCTAGAGACACTCTGGCCAGGTTCACCTTCTTCCACGTAAAAGATGCCCTGCTATCACAGTCAAGGAAAATACATAACCTGCCACAACCGTACGAGAACATAAAATTATATACAGATTTATCTGCGGCTATGCTACATTCAAGGAGAGAATTCACTCCAATAACAACCCTCCTCAGAAACCATGGGATCCCCTACAGGTGGGGATTTCCCACGAAACTCCTAGTCAAGAGATTTAACTCCATCATACCAATCAACTCTACAGAAGCAGGTATGGAAATCCTGAAAACATGGAATATCACTGCAGACCATCATCCGAAACCTACAACAAGAAATTCTCCTCAACACCTGGAAACAGACTGGAACGTCCGCTGAAATTCTGGGACTAACACCTAACGCTATCAACGTGACAGCTAAGTATGGCTTGTTGGACACCTTGTTCTACACTCTTTGTGCACGTGTTGGGTTTATCCCCCATTTGTCGCGGATAATTATTTTCACCGCAATCTTTACTTATCTGACCAACTGAAATGTTTTACATGTTTTGCAATACTAAATGTATTCTTGTTAATATGTTCTTGTTACCTCTAACCCACTCACCCTACCCCCAATCCCTGGCGAGCTGGGACAAATTAGTTAAGAAGAGAACAGATAGCAACACATTACACACACACCAGTCAGAACTAAAGCGCTTCAACTCCAAGTAGATGGGAATCAAAATAATGTCCCTAAATGTTAAGCGACTAAACAGTCCATATAAAAGAGCATCAATTTGGCGCGAGGCCAAACGTAATAATGTAGATATCTGTTGCTTACAAGAGACACAGATCTCATCCTCAAACCCCCCTAAAATCAACCATAATCTATATCCAACCATTATCGCCTCATCATTCAAAAGTAAGAAAAGAGGAGTGCTGATTGCAATTAAATCCCACCTATCAGTCCAAATAGACCAACAGATAATTGATCCCAATAGTAGATTCATCATATTAATAGGGGTAATAAATAACATAAAATATACGATAGTGAACTTATACGCCCCAAATAAAAGACAGAACCGTTTTATGACAAAATTACTAAGCAAAATCAGACAAGTACAGCAAGGATCACTAATAATCTGCGGGGACTTTAACGCGACAGTACAACATGATATTGACTCCACCTCCTCACCAAAACAAAAACCATACGAATTACACTCATTTTTTGGGGAAAATGGGCTCTATGACATAGGGAGAATACAACACACAACCGAAAAAGATTACTCCTTCTTTTCACAAAGACACAATACATATTCTAGAATTGACATTTTTACTATTGACCGCTCGCTACTGGACAGAATTGAAAAAACTGCAATAGGAGACATTGAATGGTCAGACCATGCCCCTGTTTTTATGACAATTTTATATGCCTTGTCCAAACATAACGATTATATCTGGAAAGCAGATATGAGCATAGTTTTTAAAGAAAGTAATAAATGCACGTTAGAATCCGCACTAACAGAAAGCCTTAAAAACAACTTCACTCCAGAGACAAGTCTTTTCACGGCCTGGCTCGGCCATAAGGTGTTTATAAAAGGAGAATTAATGAAACTAGGAGCCAAAATAAAAAAACAAAGAGAAAAGGATATCTCAGTAGCAACTAAGATAGTACACGACCTAGAAGAGCAGAATAAAACCAAACAATCATACTCAACCAAGCTAGAACTTAATAGAGCAAGAGACCACCTGCGCAATCTCCTCCTATATAGGTACGAAAGAACCACGCGATACACAAAAACCAAATACTACTCCCAAGACCAAAAAATTGGCTCACTGCTAGCTAGAAAACTTAAAGACAAACAACAGAAAGTCAAAATTATGCACATCAAACATCCCTTCACAAACAAAGAACTCCGAGATCCCAGAGAAATATCTAACGCCTTCAGAGACTACTATCACAAGCTATATAATCTCAAACAAGACCCAACGACATATCAGCCATCAGAAGAAGAGATCACGGATTTTTTACGCAGGGTTAACTTACCACAGATTACACCAGACCAATTGTACCAGCTAAACCTACCCATCACACAGGAAGAGATCAAACAGACTATACTCAAACTCCCCCCACACAAAGCCCCAGGACCGGACGGACTGACAGGAGAGTATTATAAACAATTTCTACGTATATTAACCCCTTACCTACATAAGATATTTAATCAAGCAGCCAACACAGAATCATTCCCACAAGACATGCTGACCGCACTTATAATCACTATCCCAAAACCAGGCAAACCAACAGACTCCACACTCAATTACAGACCAATCTCACTACTCAATACAGACATTAAATTATACGCCAAGATTATAGCGAACAGACTTAAAATTATCCTTCCGACTTTAATCAAAAATGACCAAGTAGGACAATACTAGAAGACTAATAAACATTCTCCAACACTGCGAAATACATAATATACCAGCATCGTTCCTTACAATCGACGCAGAAAAAGCGTTCGATAGAGTGAACTGGAAATACGCTCTCAGTGCACTGACAAAATACGGACTAACAGGCCCAATTATGTCAGCAATCAAAGCCCTATATTCCCACCCAGCAGCATATGTATATACCAATAACACCCTATCCCAAAAACTCACACTATCAAATGGAACTAGACAGGGCTGCCCTTTATCACCCATTTTCTTTACCCTCTCGATTGAACCCCTAGCGGAATCAATTAGGAATAATCCCTGCATCTCAGGAGTCAAGATAGGAAATATAGAACATAAAATAGCTCTTTTCGCTGACGACATAGTCTTATCCCTGACCAAAACAGATACTTCACTGACACAACTTTTTAAAATAATAGAAGATTTTGGAAAGATTTCACACTATAAAATCAATGCAAACAAATCGCAAATATTACCAGTCAAAATCCCAGACGCAGAACAGAACACACTAAGACAAAAATTCCACCTAGATTGGCAAACACAAAACATAACATACTTAGGAATACAACTAACATACCCATCTAAAAAACTATACCACACAAACTTTGCCCATATAACCAACACTATGAATGCACTATATATAAAATATTCAAGACATCAGCTAACGTGGTTTGGCCGTATAGCATCGTTTAAGATGATAATACTCCCGAAATTCCTGTATTTGTTCAGAACGGTTCCAATTAAAATACCTAATAACTTCTTCAAAGCAAATAATAAGAATCTTCAGAAGTACATATGGCAACAGAAAAAACCAAGGGTTTCATTTTCCACTATGACAAAACATAAGAAAATAGGAGGACTTGGACTACCGGACCTCAAAGACTATCATAAAGCGGCAATACTAGACCAACTTAAACACTGGTGGTTAGACTCGACAGACAAAGCATGGTTAACGATCGAAAAACACTACAACAATAACTCACCTCTTATCAACCGTATGATCGCCAAAGTGTGGGGAATGGATCCACCAAAATCTAAATTGCAAGCAATTAGATTCTCAGACACGGTATGGGGCAACATAATCAGGAACGAAAACACTATCAACCATAACCTCATAAAGCGCATTCCACTGAGTTTCTTAGAATATCAGAACAAACAACTCAAATTAGATACGTGGAGAGAGAAAGGATTAGAAGAGATTAATGATATTCTCAACCCTAAGGGTCAAATAGATGCCAGATACTTAACATCGGCTAAAGGCCTCTCAAACAACGAAGCCCAACAAATAACAAAGATCAAAAACCTATACAATTTACTTAACCAGGTGACACCTAAATTCGATCCTAACCTACTAGAATTTCTAGATAAACAAAATCCAGAAAAAAAAGGAATCTCTTTCTTTTATAATAAAACAGGGAAAAGAACGGTGTTCACCAAGAGTCACAGTATGATAAAATGGGAAGAAGATCTTCAAGAGAAATTCCCAATACCAAAATGGGAAGCAGCACTAAAAACAACATTCCAGACATTACGATGCACATCGCACTTAGAAGCGATTATAAAGACCCACCTGAGATGGTACTTTACACCAACTAGACTGAATCTAATCTACCCAAATGTGACGTCAACATGCTGGCGAGAATGCGGGAATAGAGGTAGTTTGCTACACACTCTATGGAACTGCCCTAAAATACTAGCCCTCTGGAAAGCAACAAACACTATAATAAAAGAAATCACCAAAGAAGAAATTAAAATAGGTCCGGAACAGGCTCTCTTACTTATCAACCTGGAAACCCTCCCTCAAGAGCACAAGACAATCATAGTACATCTCCTGATGTCCACGAAATTAATAATTACAAGACACTGGAAAAAAAAGGACTCTCCACACATCAATGAAGTTATTGACCAGATGAACACTACCTGCGCCTATGAAGGAATATTAGCGCATCAAAACACCACCTTCAACAAATTTACAACTAAATGGAACCTCTGGACAAGCAGCAAATACTACAAACCGTAACCTGACTGTCTACAGAACACATAATATAGGCAATTAATAAACCACAGCTCGCCAATATTCTTTCAAACCCAACCCCTACCCCCCCACAACACCCATTTAACACACTGGTTCGGAGGCCGTTAACACTCCAAATGTTAATAGGATATAAGAAACTTGCAGATGACGTCAAAGACACGTATTTAATAACAATAACACTCAATTATGATGTTATCCTTAACAACCAGTGAATGTAAAGATATATATGAAAATGTCAGAAAAATGCTATATGTATATTGTACTCTTGTACTTGTTTGAAAAAATGAATAAAAAACATTTAAAAAAAACATAATATTGTCGGGGTATACATTCATTTAGCCAAGGATATAAAAAAGAAAAGTTCCAAAGGATAAAAAGAAAAAAACACTTAAAATTGTTATACAATTTCTCCTGAGTGCAGAGACCCCCCACATGTGACAGTACTTATTTATGTGTGCGCATGCGAGATTAGATTTTTAAGGGTAGGAGGGTCTACAGCTGCCAGGATTTTAGTTTTCTATTGGCCCCTTTTACATATTTTTTTTTTTTAATTCTTAGCTTTCCGTTATTGGGTCATGTGATGGCATTTTTTTGAGAATGAGATGCTTTTCTAGTGTTACCATTTTGGGGTTGGTATCCCTTTGTTGAAAATGTATGAACTTTTTTTTTTAGGTCAGAAAGAAATAGGAAAGCAATCAATTCTGTACTGGATGTTTCCTTTTTTTTGTGTGTGTTCACCGTACAGCCTTATCATCATGTCATCTTTATTCTATGGGTGATACGTTACGGGGATGGCAGACATGAATATTTTTTCTTACGTTTTATAAATTTGTCAAAATAAAACCCTAATGTGGGGAAAAATTACATTTTTGCATGCCGTCTTCAAGGGGCAATAACATTTGTACTTTTTTGTACAGAGCTGGTTAATGGCTTGTTTTTTGCGGGACATATTGTACTTTGCAACAGCATCATTCTGGAAGGACATATGATTTTTTGACACTTTTTTTACTGCATTTTTTGTGGAATTAAATAGGTAAAAACATTATTTTTGGCAGGTTTTTGTGGTAAATTTTTTACGTTGTTCTTGTACTGGTTCATAATTATTATTTGTTATTTTATTCTACCAGTGGTTAGGAAAGACAAGGTGATACTATATATGTGGTGTTTGTGTTATGATTTCGTTTGTGGATTATATGTCTCTTTATATGTTTTGGGGCTTGTAGGACAATTTTTATTGATTTATATAGTGTATTTTTATTGAATAAACTTTTTTTTACTTTTAGTGTATCACCATGGGACATGACCAAGCAATCATCCTGATTGATTGTTCATGATAATATACTCTGTCATAATGTATTGCAGGGTTTAGCACATAGAGTGTCAGCAGTGTCAGTGTGATGCACTATGGCACGCCATCAAGGCCTGCACTGGAGGTCACGATTGGGACCCCAGGACTGCCATAGCAATGAATGGGTCCCCCAAAAAGGCGCGGGGGGGGGCGACCTCTGATAAGCTATTCACAATGATGAGGGGGTGAAATTAAGCACTATGTGGCAATCCAAATTAAAGAAACTGAAGAGAAATTCTTCATACTTTGTCCAGGGAATTTATATAACAATTTAGCCAAGTTGAATAAATTACTAAAAAACAAGAAGTTCTTAAAGTTTTGATGATGTTTCCTTTATGGTGGCATCAATCAGCAAAATATACTTTGAAATGTAAATTGTAAGGAAAGGAAGATTTAATAACCAAAGAGCCAAAGCTGTTCCTGCTCCTGAACACACCCGCCTATAGTGATTGACAATCATGTGCCTGAACTTCCTGGAGGTTCTGGGTCAATGAGATGTCCCGCGGGATGCAGGAAGATCAGTTCGTGAAGTGAGGTTGTTCTAAGGCAAGGAGAGCTTGACTTCCGAGTTGAAGTTCTCTGCCTACTGACTTCATTAAACCAATTTCACTTCAAATTTAGAATTTGTCGGATATGTCATCGCAATTACACAGAAGAAAAAAAATCATGATCCAGAAGCTGCTCAGGTGCTTGACACATAGTAGAGTGTGGTTTATTGGACCGATTTCACTAATACAGTCACCTTTAAAACGAAGCTGCAATGCCTTTGTTTTCTTATTTTTGATATCCATTTTAGTTCTCCTCCTTTGCAAAATGCAAAACGTTATTTTGGTATTGATATAGAAATGGTACTTTGGAAACCCATAGTGAAAAAAAATTCAATATTCCTATCAATGTATAGCTGAAAATAAAATTCAAATGAACTGTCTGATTTTCATCATCAAATGGATGGCTCTATTTTTACAGTTTTCACTATTATTCAATTTTCCCCAATCACTCAAAGCTTCAAATGGTTTGTTCACATTCTGATCCACATAACTCTTTCATCTTCAGTGGGGATCTTTTTGAACGATGAAGTTGAATATAGTAATGTGATACATTATGTGACCTGAATATGAACCTTTTGATTAATTTATTGATAGAAATTTTAATAGTGGGAAATAACACGCCATGTGCATTCACTGGGGCGAATTAGATCTCCATTGCAGCCTGGGGAGCCGCGAGAGACTGTCATACAACGATCATGCGCCTCCCCATAACAATGTCCCGGCGAGAACAATGTTCAGCGCCTAAAATTTCTTTGACACTCTAAAAGTAACCACGTTGTAACGTTACCAGCACTGATAAAAGTGTAGCGACGTGTGCTGAAACATACTCCAGCCACTTCCCTATAACAACCTATAAAAAAAACTTAAAAAGCAAAAGGATAAAACCAGGACACTTACTCAATATCCGGCATCAAGACTGTGGTATTCTTCTTATATGTATCTATGGCTCCATCTTATAGATCAACTTTAAAATAGATGGATGCCTATGAGCCAAAGGGTATGAGGGGCAAAGCTCTTACACACATCTCCACCTCCTTGTTCCATAGCCCTTCCGCTCTCCCTCTGTCTGCTCTGATATCACAGCAGCCAATGAAGTTTCAGAACAGGGTGGAGGAGGAGGGGAAGTGTCCTGCCAGATTGTACACAGCCTACTCAGCTGCGGCACAGAGGGAACTGTAGTAACATCCTCTGGAGTCTCCTGGCTCTAGTATGCTATATTTTAGTTGATCTTGGATGAAAGAATAGGAAAATAAAGAAAGAAAATATGAAAATTATCACAGTCAAAATTCCTCAAGTTTATCATAGATTTTGAGATGGTAGATATCTAGGTGGTGGTAGATTCATGAAAATGCACTCAGAAGTCCAGTGTAATAAACAATCATTCAAAATATGTCAGTCCTAAATGTTACCTTTTTATTTTTCAGATAATCACACAACAGAGAGTACACTGGACTCATAGTCAGTTACTGATGGCTGCAGTTGCTCGTGATCTGGAAATCAGGTGAGTTATTTAGATTCAGAGTCATCTCCACAGAAACATCCCTAAGCAGGACTTTCCTGGCTTAGAAACATTCAACATCCCAAGCAATGGTATTTTGGGGTTTCTCCCATATCCTTTACCCAAAACCTTAAATGTATGGGGACTTGTGAAAAGAAGCAATAGCAAAATATGGGGACAACAAGGTCCAATTCTTGTTACCCGTATTATTAAGACATTTTGCAAAAATACCATACTTTAATGAGAAGAAGATACCATGGTGTAAAACATACGATTTAATCCCAACGTTTTTTCCCGGTGTCCTATGGGGCATGGAGAAGGATGCTTACCAGGTATGGGATCAATTACCTGAGTTCATGAAACTCCTTTGGTTTACATCTATGGAACTACAAGAAATGATGGAAAAGTAACAATGGTACCTGGTAGTAACGTGTTAGCAGACCATCTTTACAAAAATACTGCCCATCCACATATGGAGAGAAAGGCCTAGACACTGAACTTCACACTCTCTGTGATCGGCTATTTTTATTGTATTGTAGGTATATATGTAATGTTTTAGTGTATTTATAAACCAAAATTCTAAATAGAAATGTACTAAATTGCTAGGGTCCAACCAGCTAAGAGGCTTATGTTGTCACTTCCCTATAGGAGAAATATAGTAGCAAATATACCATACATTATAGTCAGGGGCGTGATCAACTTATCATAGTATCATAGTCTCATAGATATAGAGGCGGAAAAAAAACGACGCAAGTCCATACAAGCTCCAATCTTTAAGAATAAATAATGTTATCCCATAATACCGCTTGATATTTTTTCTGCAGAAAGGGGATCCAGGCTCACTTGAACATGTACCATAGAGTCGGCCATAACAACCTTGCGGCGAGAGAGTTACTAGTCTGCACTGCTGCTTACAGTAAAGAAACCTTTGTCTAAGGTGTGATGGTAAAAATCGCGCCTCCTCCTTAGGCGATAGTAGAGGATGACCCCTTTCCTGGTCACAGGCAAGTATAAAAACGATCTTTGGGAGATCCATTGTATGTCCGTTCAGGTATTTGAGCAGTGTATGAGGTCCCTCCCAGTCGTCAATGGCGGTCGAACGGAAAATCCCAAAGTTTGGGGGGATGCGGGCAGGGGGGGGACTGCGAAGCCCCTCCAGCCCCTAAAGCTACCTGGTTGGGCGCGCATCTGCAACCGGCCACGCTATCTATACGAATCCTTTTCATAGCATGGTGCCCAAAGAACTGTACCAATGGGGCAATTTCTTACCGGTCCAATTGCACGATTCCAGCGGTTGCGCTTTTCTCTGAGTGGATTCGGGTTACAACCGGCCAGGTACATAATAGGAATTCATCCGCCGTCCACTGCGATCCTGACGAAAGAAAACACGGAATCGCTGGAGATTCACCGAGCAGGGCTGAGTGAGGTCGTGCGCAAAGCTCACGCGACATAGATTTTCTTTAAAAAAAATGCGGGTAGGCTTTTTTCGATCTGTCGGGTTTTCGATTCGGCCCAGCCCCACGATTTCCGGTTGCGTGCATTGCCAAGCGAACGATGTTCACAGATCCGAGTCGCGCCACAAAATCGTACGCGCAAGAATATGGAAAATCCGGGGAATATCAGGAATCGCAGCAAAATTGAAATAATTTCGTGAGGAAACACTTCGGGAAACGCGCGGAATCGGTCCCTTGATAAATAAGACCACCCAATATTCCATGTGTGGTCTGACCAGGGATTTGTATAAGGGCAAAACGTAATGTACTTTTATCGGAAATCTTTCCTCTGCTTGCATACACACCTCAATAATTTATTTGACTTTAGCAGGTGAGCCGCCCGGCTGGCCGTCACTAAAATTAGTTTACTAACCCAAAACCCCATACCAAAAGTCCTTTTCAGCCCAGATTATTACTATAATTGACGTGTTTTAGAACATCATAGACTTTTGTTTTCCAATGGCACAAGATGCATAAACCTTAACATTTATCTACCATTAAACTCTTCAACCATTCATTGCCCACTCCTCAAGCTTCACAAATCCCCTCTTGTAATGCGCTAAACTATCGAACCACAGTATTATTACTTTACAACAGCTTATAGTATCATACTGCAAATATTGAAAACTTGAACAGGTGTGTGAACCCACACAAAGTCATTCAAAAATATTAAAGAAGTGGCCCCATACTGACCCCCTTGGGGACACTCCACTGGTAATTCAAACCCCAATTGAGAAGTGCCATTATGTAACCCCACTCCTCGGTTTTTAATCACTAAACCAACTTACTGACCCAAATACACAGATTTTCTCCATTCCCAGCAAGTCTCATTTTATATACCAACCTTTGTATGTGGCAACGGTGTGTCAAAGGCCTTTGAAAAAGTCCAGATTACACATCCACGCGTCCCAGAATCCAGTCTTGAAATATACCTCTACTCGTAGAAACACATCATGATTATTCAGAAGACAGGAGATCCGCTCTAATCAAACCCATGCTGACGCCGGGTGTTATAAGGTGGTGCACAGTGATAACTCGAGGACAGCATCTCTAAAACCCACACTCAACTATTTTCCCCACCACACAAAGTTAAGACTCCTGGGGTTGTCAGTTTCCATGACTCACTCATTATGAGATCCTTTTTGTATATTAGGTACACACAGTGTATGTGCCAGCCTGTAGAAATAACGTACCAATACTCAGTGATCTTCAAAATATTAAACACAAAAAACGGTCTATATATCTGTCACGATCACAAAAGCAAAGGAAACAAGAAGAAACCAGGTACAAGGTAAAATAGTTCATGACAGAACCCGGGAGGTGAGGATGCAGACCATCAGAACCAGAGGTGATTAAGTATATGTCAGCTTAGTGGATGAGAATGGAGTGGCCCAGGGGGTAAGGTCCCTCTTCCTGAGGTTAGATTAATGTGTTAGTTTTAAAAATATGTAATTAATTTTTTAAAGAAGAGTTGAACCATTCCAAAAGAAAGAAATACATTCTTCACACAATTGTGTTAGCACGCAGAGGGAAGTTTCCATAGGTGAGTAACAGACAGACAAAAGAGAGGTGACAGAGAAAAGTTCAGTAGAAGGTTGGCCAGCTATCACGTCATCATCGACTTAAGCCAACCATATAGACCCCCAATGTATTTCTGTAAAAGGGGTCCCACACTCTACTGTTGTATAAAGTGTCTAAATTTAGATACTTGAAAAATAATTGGGAATTTAATTTTGATATCTCCCATAGAGGCCTAATCTTCAAGTCTCTATTTTTGCTGCGCTTATCTGCTTTTTTTACAAGGATATATTTGGTCGAATTTAGATCAAGAGTCCTTGTAATGCCTCTCATCGCTACCTTGCGTTTTTTTTTAGCCCACTGAAATAGCCTTATCTTTCTTGCTATATTGCTATATATCCGATAAAGACTAGAGTAGCTACATTGGCTCTTTTCGGGTTCCTCTATAGCTTTTTCCATACAGGCATAGTTTTCTAACAGGACTTTTTCAAAGCGAGGATAGACGAGGAAAAGTCCCATTATTTTGGGGCAGGTTTTGTACGCTTTGAGAAAATTATCCCAAGTCTATTGCCTTTAAGATCCATTCTCTTAAGATATGTGATAAGGGCCTTCCTGAAGTTTAGAGGGTTAGGTAATGCCCCTTCCTAAGTTACTTAGTAAAGGCGTTAATACAATAATCAATGAATAATATGATCACTAAGTTTCTCCAGGTTCCCCCCACAAACCTGTAAGTTTGATTTCCATATCAGGTCTATTTGGTAAAGGATAAGGTTCCCGCAGTGCCACCCCACTTGTTGGCTCCAGGACATGAGCTGCGACAAGGTAGGTAGAAGATAAAAAAGTATTGTCTTTGTTCAGTGACCAAGAACCTAGCTACTTAGAAGACATTGCAGAGGATGGTTTATGCCCAACAGTCAAGATAATCTGGAGTAATTGAAGTCCCAAACAGAAAACAACATGAGAAAGTACTTCACCAGATGTTTGAAACCGATCCCATTTCACTTATCAGCATTTCATCTGTAGCTCAGCAACATATATATGGAGACAGCTAATAATACAAACCCCTAGTAATATCTATTATTCTTCTTATTCCCTCCCCTTTCATCATCACCCACTAACAGGGAACACCACAGTTTTGCATTTGCGGTTCACTTATGTCATATCTCGCACAGGACAGGCTAGAGGCAAAGAATCACAAGAATATAAACAAACCAGCTCCCCATTTTGTAGTATTAGAATACAAATCCTTTCTAAAAAACGACACTATAACACATCTATAGGAACAAGCCCAGTTCAGCTACTGACTGTTAGGAGGGTCCGCCATAGTCTCGACTGTAAACCACATATAATATTTAAACCGCTCCCCAACATACAAAAGATCCAGTATCAACTTCCATTTTGTTGTGAGGCTTCTGGCCTTTGTATGTACTATAAAATTTGATAATGGTTAGTTCACGTCCGTCTTCCTTTAGTATCGTATTGCCCCAACTCATTCACAGCCCCCCCCTACCTCCCCCCAATAGAGACTAAAAGACTTTCCAAAGCTCATCGATCAGTATACAATGTAATATTTGCCCTGCACAAGTGATACTGCCACTCCCCCCAGGGATCTCTAGGTAAAAAACAATCCTCCAACCTTTAGCCATTTTTCCCCCAAAACAGCAAGGGCACTCACCATATGAGGGGAAGCCCATCACTAACTGTAGAGCTGAGCCGCACAAGGGACAGAAAAAGAACAGAAAAAGAGGCACCACGCAGTTCTCCGAATGAACCCAAAAAACAGCCTCCTTCACAACACCAAACTTTGTGAGCACAATGATTTTACATCCTAGAATCTCCAGCGGCCGTTCTGAGGTGTGGCACAGATAGAGGTACAGAGCAGAAATAAGTTCGGAGAGAGAAATAGAAGAGGAAACGGAGGCGAGGAAAATAACCTTTGAAGGATCCATTGACCTGAGCCTATGGCACTAAAACTTGAAATAAACAGGATTTTGAGGACCGTTCCACCTCCTCGTACTTAGTGTCATTAGTGCAATGCTTGCCAATGAACCACATGAGTTCCTCACCAGCCCCTACCCAGAAGTAAATCTGTCAACCCGATCCGTCAACTTATACTTGCCAGGAACCCAAGCACAACCGGAGCACACAAAGAAAACAGCATGTTACGATATGGCCACGAATCTTAGTAATGTGAGAAGAGATTGCCATTGTGTGATCGCCTCATCATAGGAATCTCCCCGCAACATACACAAGAGAGCACCCGTGATCGAATCTATGCAAAGAGGACTCCCATTACCCTTCTGTAGTCTGAAAGCAGGAAAAGTAGCCCACGCCGAGCATTGCAAAGACCGGCCATGATCATTAACTGGAGCAAAGCATTATGTACACCAGCGCTGGATATCCCCTCCCATCCGCCAGTACTAGGACCAAACGTAATTGGGTGCACACCAGATCAGGGACTAGACTCCTACAAATCTTTCTTCAACCCGCCTGAGCTAAATGTTACCCAACTAGCTGCCACCTCTCACTCTAGGACGCTCCAATACTTTCCCACCCCACACCCCATCTTCCCCAGAGACTATTGGGCATCAGGAGCAGCAAACTTCGCTCCCATCTTTCCATTGCCCACAGCCCCTTGAAACTTGCATCAATGTCAGATACCAGCTCTGGGATTCCAGCATGCAGCAATTTTCACACATCCACACACAGCAGTAATCACCTCGCCGCTGGCGTTCACCGGCCCGCCTCCCTGGCACGGGATGTCCCGTGTCGCAGCCCCCTGTATGGCGTCACGATTGTCCGGACGGGCATTCCCCATGAGACATCACGCCCCACCGCAAAAGGCGCCTTTTCAGTACACCCAGACTCCCCCCACCCCCCCCGCCTTTCCTCGGCTAAAGCCACGTCGCAAAACTTAAGTTCCACTTAACTGTAAGTCACCACTTAAGACACTGCACACAACTTCGGATATCAATGCAACACTCATGCCACAAGGTCCAAACACGCATTTTCTGTGATGCACTGATATTTTTAAAGGCTATGGAGCACAAAAAAATATGGACCATGCAAAAACACAAACTTTGCAGGGGGCAGCAACCACATCAGCTTCTCAAGAAGTAAGTTACAAACCAGTACATTTCAGTACAAACTAGTACCAGCAAATTTGTAAGGTTAACTATTAAATGAGTTAAAGCTATGAAGAACGGATTCTGATAGGAAACTTGAAACAAAGTAGTACAACATGTATTTATTTAACTAAAAATTGGTAATGTGTTTGCATAAATTTTACTGTGGTATAATGTAATATGCAAGAAGCAACCAACTGCCCAAGGATGCAATAAGGACAAAAGAGTATTGGTAGTTTTTTAGTGAAATAGTGCACCTCTCCCAATGACAAGAGGTGTTGGAGAGAATTAAAAAAACAAAGGAACAGAAGAGAGGAAGGCCAAAAAAAAGAGAACGAAGAAGAAAGAAAAAGGAGAAAAAAAACCCAAGAGAAGAAAAGAGTAAAAGTAAAAACAGTACTGATCACCCCAAGAAGGAGCGTCTATCAAAAGTACTGAAAACTTAGTATTGACCGCTAGATGATGCCACTGCAATGGGTAAAAAGGACAAGAAGGATAAGCAGACAAGGATGTTAAATGTCATTGTAACCAAATGAAGTTATGTCTTGATAAGAGTATTGTAAAAGAATTAGCCGGAAGACTGCTAAAGTTGGAGAATTAGCTACCCAACCAATGAACCAAAGGGCAGAGATATATAAACCCCTAAGGTGGGGGGGGGGAGCAAAATGGTCTTACGTCAGTGTTCACGCATGTCTTCTATGAGAGAGAGAAAAACCAACAGACAGCCTAAGACATGGTATGTAGCTTGCACGATGAAGACACAAAGAAAAAGTCCATCAGATCCAGAGGAAGCAAGCAAGAGAACCTAAATCAGGATAAATGAGATATGAACCTTTTGTTGACCAGCTCTCAGTAATGACATCATTCCACTTGCCGAACTAGCTGCTAAACTGCTGTTAATATAGGTTGGCAAGTATGACTGCTGTATTGCAGAAGAACTGAGTAATTGTTTACACAAAGTGTTGGCTCCATGTCATAAAATCCCGTGTCTGGTGCCTGACCACCATGGACTATCCCATCCAACAAGCCAAGGGTTTCCATTTCATACCTAGAACAGGACACCTTTCGTTGCCCCAGGAGACACAAACCATGCATCAATCGCTCTTACCCTCCAAGTAGTTCAGTGAACCACACCTGCTGGGACATGCAAGGCTGTAGGCCAGCCCTCCAAAAAGACGTTCAAGCCAGCAAATAAACAAAGACAGACATGACACACAGCAGTGCCACAACAGGGCTGCGCAGTAGACCAAGCAGATCTCTGGTCTCAAATGAGCACTAAGGCCCACCAAAATGGGGGAAGGTTTGACATTTACAAGTGCCATGATCAAGTAGTATTCAAACTCCCTACCGAAAGTAGCAGGTATTGGAAGTAAGAAGACAACGTAAGTTAAGAGCAGCCTTCAAAACAATAACAAACACAAGATGACAGAAGTCCGCAAAGATAGGGATAATTTATATACAAAGAAAGATGGAGCAAATAACGGAATGAAAGGAACAAAATCTTACAAAACCAAAGAAAAAGAAGTATATTTTAATGATAGGATCAAGTTAAAATAGTTTCATAAACTTTAAACATAAAGTATGGGTCAAATTAATTATTCAAGCCCTCAAAAAACAGAAAGGACGGTTTAGGGTGCCCTGAAAGTATTAGAAAGTAGAGGAGATAGTTAAGAGCACAAGAAGAACAAATGGCTTTATCGGATGGAGTAGTCGCAGAAACCATCTTGGCTCACCGATAAGTACACTCACCGTGGACGTCACCAGGGAGCGTAGGAAGCGGCGATAGGTTTTGTCAATGCACAGCCTCGAGAAGCAAACAAAAGATCAGCGGCTGGTCATGATCGGGCCTATCTATTACAAGTAATGATCCTGCACCATTGTACCGTATAAAGAAATAGGGAAGTGCACGACAAAAATCCACCTATACTGAACATAACTGTAAAGGAGATATAGCAGGTATGGTCAGGAATAATCTGTGACAACCTCTAGTTAAAGACCGCTAGGGAGTCTGAAAAATAGTAAAACAAAAATAATATAAAAAAGTATAAAAAAATATATATTTAAAAAACCATATAAAAAATTAAAATCACCACGCCTTCCTAGAACTGATATAAATATAAAAATAAAACAGTAAAACTCCTAAAACACAGTAGGTATCACCGCGTTACAAAATGGCAAGAACCGATCTAATCAAAAAAACTAACCGTTTGTCAACTGCGATAAGATTACCCCGTAGCGCGAAAAAGAAGAGACACCCGGATTGCATTTAGTTAGCCATTGAAAAAATCGAAAAAAATTCGATAAAAAGGATCACGAGAAAATGGATAGCAAAAGTCCTAAGACAATAAAAAAGAGTAGATTGAAAAATGATAACCATCAGAAAGTCGCAAAAAAATGAAACACATCCACAGCTCTTACAACTAAAAAGTGTATGAAAAAGTTATAGATCGCAAGAAACGACTGCTGGAAAATTATGAGAATTTTATTTCCTGTGACAGAAGGGTTTTAATTTTTGGATAAATGAATGAAAACATTATAAAAACCTATACAAATTTGGGATCCCGTGATCGTTATTGACAAATGAATGAAGTAGCAGTTATGAAGTAGTGATCTGTCATTGGGCGCAACCACTGAAATATGTAAAAACCAAGCCCACAAGACATGGAGCGCAAATGTGTGTTTTTCATCATTTCACTGAATTTAGAATTTTTTCCCATTCCAGTACACGGCATGGAATATTTAATACCAATCACTATGAAGTGCAATTTGTTTCGAAGGAAAATATGACATCACACAGCTCTTGTACCATGGAAAATGAAAAAAGTATAGATTTTTTGAAAGTGGGCGGGATAGTGGAAAAAATAAAAACGCAAAAAAAAACCGGAAAAAGGGCCTAGGTACTTAAAGGGTTAAAGTACCACATTTGAACCCAAACAAACCTAGATAACTGCGAGAGAGAGAGAAGAATCGTGCAATGGAGAGAGTGGGGCCAAGATAACTCCAAGAGGACCTGAGCCGGCTCCCTGATCAAGGTCATTATATAAAGAGACGATTATTAGCTGTAATTGTGCAAACCAAGGGTTATTACAGCAAAATAATTAAACCTAGGGGTTGAATTAATAATGAACCCAACACTAAATTATGTTTAAAATTTATTTTTAAAACATAATGAACCCTGAAGCAACAGAATAACTCTTTTGGTTTGTAAGATTGATGCATCGTCTGTTAATAAATCCTGAGTTTGTTTTGAAGTTGAAAGCTCTAAACTTATTTTTTGCTTACAGAATAACACAAACCTGCTAAATCTCGCAGGGGTAAGGAATACTAACTTGAGGACTGATTTAATCCTTGTTTGACAATTGAGGATATTATTTTGCTGAAAGGCCACCAATATATTATAAGATCTTCCAATATTTATGTTTCAGAACACTTTTAATATGCAGCATTATAGGCTATATCAATAAAGGGTAAATCATACCGTGTATAAAATCAAAACGTTTCACAACATATATTAAAGTGAACACAAGTTTACAATAACACCGATGGACACTATCATCAACACTCAAAAGATAATATGGCCATATATTTAGACCGTGCTAAAAAAAGATGCCAGCCCAAGCATCTAGCATTACCTTGGAAAGTATAATAAATTACATCAATTCATGTAACAGAGAACGTATGGTGATGGATATGGAAATGGACTTATTATCCAAAGCAAAGCACATCAACTGAAACCATGACGGAGAGTAGAGTAAGTATGCTAGGCATGAAATGATTCCAATGGCATTCGGGGAGTCCATTATTATGTTATTTGACATTCTACTATATCTAATTGGATACAACCACATTCAGCCAAAGGTAGATAACACTTCACAGGTCAATGGACAAATGGCCTAACAACATATTGTGAGAACAAACTCAGGATTGTTTTAAGGCAAAGAGTAGTAGGAAGAATTTCAACACAGTAATCAACAACCAGACCCTCAGTGAGTGAGTACGCATTTCACTTAAAAAGAATATAAGACAAGAAGGGGCACATGAGTTACCACGTTCAGAAGAAAGAGTTACACAGAAAGCATTGTCCAACGATACTTCACGTGCCGCGGATTACACTAAGGGATCGTAAGACGCTCGAATATACGAGCTAGAAATTGTGTACCACCGCTAACACAGGATACCAGACAGACGACACTGTTTTCTTCGTGGTGCAGTGTAAGTGCCCCAAGAAAATTTGTCTTGAAACACCATTGAAGTATAAATCCTGCGCGTCAGGACCGAATCAGTCAGTCACCCGAACAGCGCCCCCCACCCACCCAGTTTCTGTTGCATTGATGAAAAAGCCAGGTGCAGCTGCGCAAAAACCACTCATGTGTAGAACAAATCCCAGAAGCAGACCGGTTAAATACCTGTCAAGACAAACAACAAAAACTATTGGAAAGTCCGACGAAAGGTGAAAGTGCGATGGAAGAATGTAGTAAAATAAAGCCCCATAAAAACCTAGCAATAAGACTGAAGCAAGCTGTCGTCAAGGCAAATCAGGCAAAGTAAATCAGCAACTGGATAGAAAACAAACAGACATATGCTGAGCGTACTATGGAAATTAAAGTATTAAGTTATTAATACTGTAATGTCATGTTAGGGGGACTAATTACTTGGAACCCTGAAAATGAGGAGCACATTGTCGAAAAATGATGACAGACCATCACGAGAACAATTTTCTTCAAACACTTAAGCGTCTAAACACAGTTAAAATTGCGCATCATCAGGTGGTTTATTTTATAAAAGTCACAAATGGAAGAGATGCTCTTCAAGAGCTTACCAAATCATGATTAGAATTGTCACCGTAAAGCCTAGTAGGTAGTGCAGGTGTGCACAGATAGTGTAGGGGCGCCGATTAAGAGCGGAAAGTTTCTGATGCAGTTCTTCATGAGATCTGGCGCCCTCTGCACAGCAGTCACGAATACTTTTTGTATGGAAGTTCATCATTAGGGTTGCAATACAAAGTTCTGTTGGACTCGCGAACGCAATATTCAGTGCAGTGCCCCGGAAGAAGCCAACCTATGATAGCTTTTTAAAAGCCCTTTAGTATGTTCGAGTATATGTTAAAAAAAAATTAAAAACCTTAAAAGAATTTAAATTTCATCACACCATTGAGATCATTTCCTCATCCTGAAGGTTAGTTTTATTAAAAGCGGCACAAGCCCAAGGGAGGACGGAGGAAGCGGCACTGGCAGGGGGATGCTGTTGTGCCCAGCCGTAGGAGCTTCGAAAAAAACAGAGGCTTTCCGTGATTCCATCGGAAGGACTACCCCGGAAGAGAAAGAAAGAAGAGAGAAAATGCAACTTCAGGAACGATGAGATATCATGGGAACATAATAGTATACTGTGAAAGTTGTGACTGACAAAGCCGAAAAGATAATTGAGGGCGAAAGAATTATATAAACAGGTCCATTCGCGTTACAGCGGCAGGCTATCCCGCTCTGGAATCGCGGGTAAGAGCCTGGCCGGGATTTGAAAAAAGGTATAGTCATTCCGCGTCCACCCCGGTGGCGCTTGCTCGCGCGATAGATAAACTCAATCGCGCCGGGAATGCAACCGAGCAGGAGACCATGTGAAGGTAAGCGGTCCTATGACGACACATTGCGGTTTTTTTAAATGCAGGCGGTATTCCCGAAATACGTCGGTTTTCGGATCGGCCACGCCCCCCTGAATTTCCGCGCAGCGCATGCCAGGCCAGATGCGCCAACAATCCGATCGCACGTGCGCAGAAATCACCGGAGGCCAGGCCAATTTAAGAACAAGCGGCCGCGAAAACTGGAATATTCGGGTCAAAAACGTCGGGAAAACGAGGAAGTCGGAGAGGCCCTTAATAAAAAATGACCCCCATTGTGGTTACGGTTATGAATCCCTTCGAAGACATATTTCACTTTTAGATGACGTAGAAGCAGGGGAACTCATTTGTATATTTATTTGCTCGGTAAATTTGTGTTTTGTTGGAACCTTGCCAATTTTGGATTCTCCTTGCCGTTTAGAGAAATTTGCATTAGATAAAGGATAAATAATTTAGTTGTTGCGAATTTTGTGAGTAATGTGCACTGGAAGAATAAGATGCTAGCAGCAGACGACAAAGGGTCAAATCGTGGCACGGTAGGGTACCCAATCTTACACTATCCTGCTCCTGTCTCAGAGGGTCCTCCACCAAAGTGTGCAAACTTAGTGAGATTTCACATAGGGCACACATGCGCTGGCTCTACTAGCATTTAAGGGACCAGAACGCCATAAATTGGTTTGTTGCCCATCTTTGACAATCACCGTAATTAAGCCTCCAACAAAACCCTGCCGGATACTTTGAGGCCTCGTGCCCTAGAGAAAGCTGTTTTGTAGTTTGATAGCCTATGTGCTGTTAATTGTGATTTTCGGATTGTGACCCACATTTCCAATACTGGAGGATAGGCTCCCTCCGTTAGCACGGGCCTCGACCCTATTAGCTTACATTACAGACTCTGATGCCTGGTGCGGCCACGTCCTGACCCTCCTGTCTGTCCCACTGAAATTTCCGAGATTTCCTCACATTCCGTAACACCTCAGACCTTGGCATGCCACCCGAACCAGAGGACAAAGCACGCTAGTAAACGCAAACCTGTGAGCTAGAGAGTACCAGTTGACAGCAAGTCCAACCCGCTTTGTGGTGGCTCTGGGATCGCAAACACAAGAGCCACTTAGACTCCAAATAAAGGTGAGTGTTGGTGTAGTCATGTCCGTGTGGGTCCAGAGGATTCCATACCTCTGAAGCCTAGACAATATGGCAGCGGACACTCTAAACATAACGTAAAGTCGCAAGGTATAGTTGTTGCACTGAACAAAAGACTGTGCATATTTGCAGAAAAAACTGACACAAGCAACCTTATATAATGCGGGACATAATCCATCACAGAGAGGTCATTAAAGACCTTCTGGTTTTACTCTTCACAAATCTTACAATGTTTTCTCCATATAACCAATGAATAAGTATAGGAAATTAAATACAATTAATGCATGTTCAGGCAAGTCCCCGAGGTGTTAGTTCAAAAGTATAGGTTAGTGTAGGTTTGTATTTTAGCGAATTGGATGTAAGTCGAAACGTAATTTTATATATGTAATTGTAGCTCGAGGCCCATTTTTTTGTTCTCTGTGACAATTGGAAGGTTTTCAAAAAAAATGTAAGGGTCTGCCATAAGAGCGCAGAGAGTGACAGAAGGTCCAGAAGGCCGTTCTGTAATAGGTGTCGTCTGGTTGTAAACAGTCAGGGGCTGTTCTTACGAACGTAGGGAGTAACGCGCCTTATGATGTAATTATCTATCGATAGGTAAATATAATGATAAACAATAGGATTTTGTTACGGATGTTATATTAGTAACTATAAAAATCAAATGGAATTACTGTTAATGGAGGTACCATAAATCATGAATGGTGTAAGCATCTAATGAGTGAATGACCAGGCTTCACAGCCAACAAAACGAAAAAAACAATTCTTTTACAGTATATTTCCAAGCCTTCCAGGAGAACGGAAGAATGGTTAGATATACTCTGATGACCCATTTTTAACATTTTCGTTATAATGAAAATGCATGTTTTCACAAAAATCCGTTAAGAAAGTAAATCAGAGGATCATGTTATGTGCCAATTGTAAAAAATAAGTACTCAAACAATCGCTGATATATAAATTTAAAGATGATCCAGCGTGGAGAAGAAACACATATAGAGATGTAAGAGTGTACAGAAGGAGTGTGGAAGGGGACAAGAAGAAAAGGCAAAGCCATTGAGGTTAAAGGAGTAATATTACTGTTATCATATGGGTATTGTACTTTATTTGTATATTAACATATTTAAAAGTGGGCAGAATATAATTAAGCCATTTAGTTGGATGATCGGGGGTTGTTTTGAGAAAAGGAGTTTTTAACCACACATCAGTTTGTTTTTAAGTGTGATATCCATGATATTATTGTAAGGACATCAATACTGTGACCCTTTATTTTCCTATGTGTTGTTTTGCATGTAAGAATATTTTTATACAAGGATTGGATTCGAATGGTCCAAAACATATTTTGAGGGAACTGTGCTGATTTTTTTTAAAGTTTGAGGAGATAACGGAATCAAGAGACAAGGTCTATGGTTATTCAAAGAAAAGAAAAGGCTTACAAATCGAATATAGATTTTCCGTATTTTCAGAATTTACTATTTTGGGGATGTTTTGAATGAAATTTTAAATATTTAGCATTAAAACCCCCTATATACTCAACCCATTTTCAAATCTTCACCCCTCAATCTGTCAGAAACAGTTTTTGGAAATTTTGGAAGGTGAAATTTAGAATGGTCAAATATTGTCGGTTATACATTCATTTAGCCAAAGGATAAAAAGAAAATTTCCAAAGGATAAAAAGAAAAAAACCCATCTTAAAATTTGTTATACAATTTCTCCTGAGTGCAAAGACCCCCCCACATGTGACAGTCACTTATTTTATGTGCGCACTGCGAGATTCAGATGGAGGGCCCTGCAGCTGCCAGGATTTTAGTTTTCTTATTGGCCCCTTTTACATATTTTTTTTTTTTAATTTTAGCTTTTCCGTTATTGGGGTCATGTGATGGCATTTTTTTTGCAGAATGAGATGCTTTTTCTAGTGTTACCATTTTGGGGTTGGTATCCCCTATTGTTGAAAATGTATGAACTTTTTTTTTTAGGTCAGAAATAGGAAAGCATCAATTCTGTACTGGATGTTTTCCTTTTTTTTTGTGTGTGTTCACCGTACAGCCTTATCATCATGTCATCTTTATTCTATTCTCCTGAGTGCAGAGACCCCCCCACATGTGACAGTTACTTATTTTATGTGCGCACTGCGAGATTCAGATTTTTAAGGGTAGGAGGGCTCTACAGCTGCCAGGATTTTAGTTTTCTTATTGGCCCCTTTTACATATTTTTTTTTTTTAATTTTAGCTTTTCCGTTATTGGGGTCATGTGATGGCATTTTTTTTGCAGAATGAGATGCTTTTTCTAGTGTTACCATTTTGGGGTTGGTATCCCCTATTGTTGAAAATGTATGAACTTTTTTTTTTAGGTCAGAAATAGGAAAGCATCAATTCTGTACTGGATGTTTTCCTTTTTTTTTGTGTGTGTTCACCGTACAGCCTTATCATCATGTCATCTTTATTCTATGGGTCGATACGATTACGGGGATGGCAGACATGAATATTTTTTCTTACGTTTTACTAAATTTGTCAAATAAAACCCTAATGTGGGGAAAAATCTATCATTTTTGCATTGCCGTCTTCCAAGGGGCATAACATTTGTACTTTTTTGGCTACAGAGCTGGTTAATGGCTTGTTTTTTGCGGGACATATTGTACTTTGCAACAGCATCATTCTGGAGTACATATGATTTTTTGATCACTTTTTACTGCATTTTTTTGTGGAATTAAATAGGTAAAAACATTATTTTTGGCAGGTTTTTTGTGCGTAAATTTTTTACGTTGTTCATTGTACTGGTTCAATAATTATTTAGTATTATTCTACCAGTGGTTACGGACAAGGTGATACTATATATGTGGTGTTTGTGTTATGATTTAGACTTTTTTGTGCATTATATGTCTCTTTATATGTTTTGGGGCTTGTAGGCATTTTTATTGATTTATTAGTGTATTTTTTATCGAATAACTTTTTTTTTTTTGCTTTTTTATTGTTACCACCATGGGACATGAACAAGCAATCATCTGATTGATTGTTCATGATAATAATCTGTAATACTAATGTATTGCAGGGTATTAGCAGTGTCAGCAGTGTCAGTGCATTAAAATTAAGCATGATAAACCAGGGACACCTACTCATAGATCCAGGGACCAAGACTGTTGTAAATTTCTTAAATTTGTTATCTATGGCCTCCATCATTCAAAAATCAACTTTTAAAATTATACTTATAAGCCAAAGGTGCTCTGAGGGGCAAAGCTGTTACACTATCTCTACCTCCCCTCTGTTCCATTAGCACTTCCATCCTCCCTCTGCCTGCTGTGATCTCACAGCAGTAAAGGAAGTTTCAGCACAGGGTAGGAGAGGGGAAGTGTCCTGCACAGTGTAACAGCCTATGAAGCTGTGGCACAGAGGGACTGTAGTAACATCCTCTGGAGTCCTCCTGGCTCATATAAGAAATATATGAAAATTATCACAGTCAAAATTCCTCAAGTTTATCATAGATTTTGATGGTAGATTTCCTGGTGGTAGATTCATGAAAATGCACATCAGTAGTCCAGTAGTAAGCTGCAGATTAGCTCTGATCTGGAAATACGGTGGAGTTTATTTAGATTCAGATGTCATCTCCACAAGAACCATCCCTAAGCAGGACTTCCTGGCATCAGAACATTCAACATCCACAAGCAATGGTATTTTGGGGTTTTCTCCTCATCATCCTTTTACCCAAAAATGTATGGAGGACTTTGTGAAGAAGTACAATAGCAAAATATGGGGACAACAAGGTCCAATTCTTGTTACCCGTATTCCCCCCATCCCCCCTCCACCTCCTCCTCCGCCTAAGCTAACCATCCCGGGCATTCCGCCACATTCGTACTAAACGCCACAGTCTGTTCTCAAACTGCTGACCTATCGATAAAGCACCCCGCCCAAGGAGCTATACAGGTGCATCCGCTGCATACTATCTGTGGCTTCAAACCTCTGAACCTTAAGCCGCATTGTTTTTGTGATGACAACTGCCTAAACCTTGTTTGGCCTCTGCAACTACCTCTTCAGACGGACACATAGCCAGCCTGGCCCATGTGGTTACAATCTGTAGATTCAGCGTTATCCTCAAGACTAAATACCCCAAGCTGTCTGAATTTGCTCACTGAATGTTAGGGTGCACGCAGTCGTGCGCATTTCAGAAGTCCCGCCAGATGCTGCCACTCTCAGGGGCAGCGCAGCGCCGCCTCCAACTGCTTGCCGCTCTCACCGACTGTTGTGCGACGTGCCCACTAGGTTGAATTCAGACAATTACCATGTTATCCCAGAGTTTACCACCACCAGCACGCAGAGTGATTG
The DNA here is from genome assembly GCA_019512145.1 of Engystomops pustulosus. NCBI lineage: Eukaryota > Metazoa > Chordata > Amphibia > Anura > Leptodactylidae > Engystomops > Engystomops pustulosus. The sequence continues at coordinate 14,659 of WNYA01000168.1, read as the reverse complement.
TAACTGCCAGATGTCAACTGCCACTTCCACCGAACTGGTAGTCGGGTCATCACTTCCTCAATCTACCATGATGATGGCTTGGATGTCTGATATCTGCCAGGTGCTGAGTAAACTTCGAGGAAGTCACAAGATGGTCCAGGTGGCGATGTCCAGCCGTCAAGTCAGCCTCAACCATCCCTCTGCTTGGGGCCTTTTAAACAAGACTCTCTTAGTCATCCATGAAGAATCGGAAGCTTGCTCTCGTCACAAGACTGGGGAAGAAGATTCCTTTTTGATAGCGCAAAGCAACCCTTAGTTCCTGTTTCTCAGCGCATATCCGGAGGGAGGGTAGGCGGATACTTAAGCTGAGGAGAATGTTGTGAGACCCCGTATGGGACCCTGTAGTCCTTCCCTGTTCAAGCTTTTATGGGCAGAAAGAGAGGATTGGAGGAGTTGGAGGGAGATGAATGGACAGTCAAGGGAGGCCCGTTAGGGGAGTGAATTCTTACGTGTTGTACTCTGGCGCATATTGGCAGATTTCATGAGCTAGGATGCCTATCCCGTGAAAAACCCTCGCGTTTTTTTTTCAAAGAATTTATTCCCAGCAACCGCTATTACTGGTATTTTTTCACTGCTTCCTGACCCACGTTACGAAGCTCTAAATCTTTCCAACTCTCATTCCCTGGAGGAGGAAAGAGTGGAATGGGAATTGAATACCAGCAGAGCCCTGGTGCACAAGAGCTTGAACACTATTTCCCTTTCTGAAAGCGACGGCGCTTAGCGGCAGATGTGCGTTAGTTTCTGCGGGAACAAGTTGCGAGGGGGAGTAAGGCCGAGCAGGCACTGTCCAGCACTGGGCAATTTCTTCTTTCGGTACGCTTTAACAAGGGCTTTTGCCAGCTTTTAGTCAACCGCCGCAATGACCACACTGTCATCTGTCCGCCAGTCCTCGAGTAGGGAACAAGTAAAGTAATTGGCTGATGACTTTTACAGGGAAAGATGGTAGAAATGGAGGGGAGTCCGTATGACCCATAGCACTCGCTCCTTAAATGAGCAACCCAGTCCTTCACTATGGGGTTCAAACTGGACTGTCTCCCCACTCCTTCAGGTACAATAATCACAAAGCTTCGGCCATGGTGCAACAACTGCGCTGTAAGCCTCTTGGAGGTTCTTGCCCTGCCCTGAGTTTTCCGACTTATAGACGTGTTGTTCCGAGCGGGTTTTCAGTGAAGGGCTGGTGGCATTCACAAACCGATAAGCGGGGTCAACAACGCCTGTCACTGACAGCGCTGACAGGCTGCGCTTATTAAGATGAATAAAAGATGTGATTTCTCATAATTTTCCAATCTCCACCAGGTGAGGAGCTTCAACCTGAAAAAACTTATGCAACTCCTGCCTCCTCCTACCTCATTTTCCATTTCCTCCTTCTCCTCCTCTTTTACCATAAAGCGAGGAAAAGAACTGGCTATTTTTTGACAGGCCACTGGCTTCTAGCTATAGTACTTTTATGCATTTATTTTTCTGGGAGGGGCCACCTAACCCGGGTCCTCTGGTTTTTAAAACAAAACTTTTTCTGGGGGAGTGCCACATAACCGGCACTCAATCTATTTCAATTTTTCCTGGTAGGTGGCACCCTACCCTGCTCTCGTTTGAAAACTTTTTTTGGACTGCCACATAACAGGCATCAATCTATTTCATTTTTCTGGAGGGACCACCTACGCTTCCTCTCGGTTTGAAAACTGTTTTGGTTGGAACTGGCCACATACAAGGCACTCATCTATTTCACATTTTAACTGGAGGGCGCCCTACCTGCTCCTCTGGTTTGAAAAAGTTTTTTGGGGACATGGCCACCATACGGCAACTCAATCTAATTCCAATTTTATAAGCTCGAATGGGGGCCACCTAACCTGCTCCATCTGTTTGTTTGAAAAACTTTTTTGGGACTGGTCCACATACAGGCACTCACTATTTTCATTTTTTGGAGGGGCCACTACCTGCTCTCCTCTGGTTTGAAAACTTTTTTGATGCACATACAGGCATCCTCAATTCTATTTCATTTTTTCTGGAGGGCCACCTACCTGACTCCTCTGGTTTGAAAACGTTTTTGGACTGCCAACAAAACAGAACTGATCCAAAGTAATTTTCCATACCCAAGTTGTCTATTTAAGATAACAGGGAGAGGATGGAGAGGAAGCGGCCAGTAAGCAAGGGGAGAGTGGGTAGTGATCCCTTCAGCGGTGTGAGATAAGGGGGAGCGGGGAGGAGTCACAGGCAAGGTGCTCCATTGATGGGATCCCAAAAGTCGTTATATATAGAGCTTGCCTCCATTACATCATCGTCCCGCCTTAGTCAAACGAGGTGTGTATGGCAGAAATTGGGTTGTTTTCATGGATTCCACACTCAAAGGTTGTTAAACTTTGGTCGCCACCCTGCTGTGTTAGTCATCCAAAAAATACAATGGGCAAAAAACTTTTATACATTTACCAATATTATTTTCAGCGCTTCTTGCATCTGACTTTTACAATTCCCCTCACCACCACGCCATATCCTAAACACTTATAAGGAAACGCTAACACGGACCCTTCTTATACAAAAGGTTCCTAGAAGTTCTGCTTTTGGGGAAAAGTAGGATAGTAGTATTGAGGATAGTGTCTTGATGTGGCGAAGCGCTTCGCTGTCAGTGCGGGAGCGGGCCAACAGCTCCATGTTCGCATTCATGCGGCTGCTTTCCATCTGTGTATTCCCTTTTCCCCTCCACCCGCTCAATATCCCACAAAACTTCATAAACGCTCCGAGACGTCGCTTTTTTACCTTAAATCTTGTTACCAAGGCGGGGATTCTCCTAGTTTCTATTTCCCTGGGCTCTCTATACTCTGGGGATGCAGGCTATTGCGGGTGCCTACCGCGCGTCCAGTCCCTCAAAGAGGCCCCTAGCATACATACTCCCTCCTCCCACCCCATCCCCCTTCCACCTCCTCCCTCCTCCGGAATTACCATCCGTGGCCCATTTGGCGCCATCAGTCGGTTTTAGCTCTAGGCACAGCAGGTCAGTGCCCGTTCGCTAAAGGCGACAGCAGGCGGTGCTTCAAACTGTCTGAGTCATAGGCGAAAAACACAAAACAACAGCAACCGGCCCAAGAGCTATTACAGGGCATTCCACATTCAAACATACACTTGTTAACTTTGTCGCCCAGGCCTAGAAACAGATAAACAAGAAAATAGGATACGGAGGCTAGGGGGCTGTTTAATCCACAAAATATTACTGGCAAAACTTTTATTTCATTTACCGATATTATTTCACAGCGTTCTTGCGCAGTCTGTTACATTTCCCCTCACCCTCGCCCATATCCCAAATTTATAAGAACGCTACTGTGACACTTGATCTCTTATTGACAAAAAGGTTTCTTAGAAAGAAAGTGCTGTTTGGGGAAATAGCCTAGAGGACGGGGCTTGGATTGGCGGAAATCGTCGGCAGCGGAGCGCCCACTCCACTGCCAAGATTCCAACTCACATAGTTTTTAACTCGCAGCACCTTTAAACTCTACTACTAGTTCACTTGCCTCCAAATGGTCCCCTTATCAAACAGGCTGCGTGTCAAGGCAGGATATTTTGGGTTGTTTTCATGGCTTCCATGTTAATTTGTTGTCCGCCACCCTGCTGTTAATCCCCAAAATTATACTGGCAAACAATTTTATCATGTACCGATATATTGGCGGCTTCTTCTCCGTCCTTTGTCCATCCTCTGTCCCCCCATTGGTTTGAAGCCCTGAGTCCATTTAGGGTTCGTGCCGCCATGCCACCTCTAGCCTGCCGCTGCTGCAGCGCTAATGCCGGCTCTGCATTGCCGTCCCCTATAGTGTCGATGTCAATTATTGGATTTTTACCATGCTTCTAGCTTCATTTTGTCACTCGTCTGCGCAAGCTTCCCTGTGCAGGGCTGGTCCCCTTTGAACAAATGGTCTCGAGGTACCACCAATTAGACACTTCAATGGGGAGCTGCGTTATTCGAATACGAGCACTCGAGCATCGGAAAAGTTCGCTCGACTAACAGTACCCGCTCATTTTAGTGCCTGCCTATCTCTAATAACGTAATACTAATGTATTGCAGGGTATTAGCAGTGTCAGCAGTGTCAGTGTGATGCCATCTTAATGGCACTGCCTTCAGGCAGCACTGGGGTCCCGATTGGACCCCAGGACTGCCATAGCAATGATGGCGTCCCCCAAAAAGGCGCAGGGGGGCGACCTCTGGATAAGCTCATTCACAATGAATGAGGGGCTGACATTAAGCACTTGTGGCAATCCAATTAAATGAAAAACTGAAGAGACATGTCTTCATACTTTTGTCCATGGAATTTATATAACAATTTTAGCAAAGTTGAATAATATACTTAAAAAACGAGAAGTTTCTTAAAGTTTTTAGATGATGTTTCCTTTATGGTGGCATCATCCAGAAAATCAACTTTGAAATGTAAATTGGTAAGGAAGGCAAAGAGTTTAATACCAAAGTCAAGCTGTTCCTGCCTCTGAACACCTCGCCTCATGTGATTGACATCATGTGCCTGACTTCCGGAGATCTGGTCAATGATGTCCCTGGATGCAGGAAGATCAGTTACAGTGAATGGGTTGTTCTAAGGCAAGGAGAGCTTGACTTCAGTGTTTAAGTCTCTGCCTACTTGACTTCATTAAACCAATCTCACTTCAAATTTGATTTTCCGGATGATGTCATCATATTACACCAAGAAAAAAACATGATCCAAAAGCTGCTCAGCTGCTTGACAACATAGTAGTAGTGGTTTATTGGACCGATTTCTTATAACAGGTCCCCTTTTACCCGAAGCTGCTAATGCCTTTTTTCTTATTTTTGGAATTTCCATTTTAGTTCTCCTCCTCTTCAAATCTAAAACGTTATTTTGTATATATATAGAGGTACTTTGGACCCTCTAGTGAAATAATTTAATATTTCTATCAATGTATAGCTGAAAATAAAATTCAAATGAACTTGCTGATTTTCATCATATCAAATGGACTCTATTTTTACAGTTTTCACTTTATTTCAATTTCCCCAATTCACTCAAAAAGCTTCAAATGTTTGTTCACATTCTGATCCACATAACTCTTTCATACTTCAGTGGGGACTTTTTTGCAAGATGAGTTGATATTGTAATTGATACCATTATGTGACCTGAATGAACTTTTGATTTTATTGAAATTTTAATCTGTGGGGAAATACCACGCCCATTGTGAATTCACTGGGGCTGAATTAGATCATTCCATGACAGCCTGGGGAGCCTCGGAGAGCTGTCATAGCAACAGATCATTGCGCCTCCCCTCAACAATGTCCCCGGGGTAATTTGCCATTCCCAGCTAAAATTTCTTCTGCTACACTTAAACAGTTAACACTGTTAACAGTTAACAGCACTGATAAAAGCTGTTAGCGACGTGTGCTGAAAAATCACTCGCCCTTCCCATACATCAACCATTAAAATTAAGCATGATAAACCAGGGACACTTACTCATATATCCAGGCATCAAGACTGTGGTATTCTTCTTATATTTGTTATCTATGGCCTCCATCCTTATAAGATCAACTTTTAAAATGTGATGCTAATGAGCCAAAGGTGCTATGAGGGGCAAAGCTCTTACACTATCTCCACCTCCCCTTTGTTCCCATAGCACTTCCGCTCTCCCTCTGCCTGCTGTGATCTCACAGCAGCAAATGAAGTTTCAGAACAGGGTGGGAGGGGGGAAGTGTCCTGCACAGTGTAACAGCCTATGAAGCTGCGGCACAGGCACAGTGTAACAGCCTATGAAGCTGCGGCACAGAGGGACTGTAGTAACATCCTCTGGAGTCCTCCTGGCTCATTAGTATAATTTTAAAAGTTGATCTTAGGATGAAAGAGGACATAAATAAGAAATATATGAAAATTATCACAGTCAAAATTCAGAGGACATAAATAAGAAATATATGAAAATTATCACAGTCAAAATTCAAGTTTATCATAGATTTTGATGGTAGATGTCCTGGTGGTAGATTCATGAAAATGCACATCAGTAGTCCAGTAGTAATCCTGGTGGTAGATTCATGAAAATGCACATCAGTAGTCCAGTAGTAATAACAATCATTTCAAATTGTCAGTCAACTAAAAGTTCCTTTTTATATTTTCAGATTAATCCACAACAGGAGAGTTACTGGACTCATGTCAGTTCTGATGGCTGCAGATTAGCTCTGATCTGGAAATACGGTGGAGTTTATTTAGATACAGATGTCATCTCCATAAGAACCATCACTAAGCAGGACTTCCTGGCATCAGAACACTCAACATCCACCGGCAATGGTATTTTTGGGTTTTCTCCTCATCATCCTTTTACCCAAAAATGTATGGAGGACTTTGTGCAGAAGTACGATAGCAAAATATGGGGACAACAAGGTCCAATTCTTGTTACCCGTATTCACATATGGAGAAATGCCTAGACACTGAACTTCACACTCTCTGTGATTGGCTATTTTTTGTTGTATGTATATATTGTTTAGTTTTTAGTGTATTTGTAACCCAAAATTCTGATTAAAACTGTAACTAAATTGCTAGGTCCAACCGGACTCAAGAGGCTTAGGTGTCACTTTCCCATATGAGAAATCTAGTAGCATATACCATACATTATAGTCAGGGGCTGTGATCAACTTTATCATAGTATCATAGTATATAAGGCTGGAAAAAGACGCAAGTCCATCAAGTCCGTATCATAGTATATAAGGCTGGAAAAAGACGCAAGTCCATCAAGTCCAATCTTTAAGAATAAATGTTTTATCCCCATAACCCGTGATATGTTTTCTCTCCAGAAAGGCATCCAGGCCTCACTTGAACATGTACATAGAGTCCGCCATTACAACCTCCTGCGGCAGAGACTTCCATAGTCTCACTGCTCTTACAGTAAAGATTCTTCATTTTGCCATCTTCTTGCGCTAATAACTTTTTCATACTTTGGTGTACAGAGCTGTGGGTGGTGTCATTTTTTGCGACTTTTGATGACGTTCTCAATGCTTTTAATTTTAGGACTGTACGACCTTTTTGATCATTTTTTTATAGAATATTTTCTATTTTTCAAAATGGCAAAAAAATGTCATTTGCGACTTTGGGCCCTATTTTCCGTTACAAAGTTAAACGCAGTGAAAAACGGTTATTATATTTTGATCGGGCATTTTCGGACACGGTGATACCTAATGTGTGTATGATTTTTACTGTTTATTTATATTTATATCAGTTCTAGGGAAAGGGGTTGATTAGAATTTTTATGTTTTTTTAATATAATTTTTATTTCTCTACTTTTTTTCATTTTTTTTTTTACTATTTTTCAGACTCCCTAGGGTACTTTAACCCTAGGTTGTCTGATTGATCCTATCATATATTGCCATACTGCAGTATGGCAGTATATGGGGATTTTGCACACCATCTATTACAATGTGCAAATCGCACACTGTAATAGCCTAAATCATGATAGCCTTGGATCTTTGTGTGATCCGAGGCTGTCATGGCAACGGATCGCCACTCCCCGATGAAGTCACGGGGAGCGACGATCGGAGCCCACGCGCCGCCAGCTCTTTAATGCCGCCGGCGATCAAAGGGTTAAATCCCGCAATCGGTGCATGCATCAATCGCGGGTGCTAGCGGCGGGCATTTGCTTCATTATGAAGCAAATGCCCGGTGAGTATGAAGAGGGCTCAGCCCGTGAGCCCTCTTCATACTCCCCCATGCACAGCAAGACGTAAGGTTACGTCTTATTGTGCTTTTGGGTTAAGGAGAATAATATTTCTTTTCCTTTTAAAGCTTCTATTTGTAACATTTGTTAATTTATACTAAAATAAAGTATTAAAATGGGATCGCTATTTTGTTTCTTTGGATTTGATGCATTATTTATACAGACTGTTTTGCCATGTGAGGGGCTAGGTATGGGAAGACTTCATATTGGAGTACTATCAGTACGGTGTAGTAACCTTCTTGTGCACCCTTAACCTTAGGGTGACGTTTATTTTTTCCACTTCATATTGGAGTGGAGATGATTTTATTTATTTACTTTTATATGTTTGTTATGATTTGTATGCATATAGTTTGTATAAGAAATAGGTCAAGCATAACCTCATAAAAGATATACATTTTTCCTATATTTTGTAAATATTTCCCACTGACATGGCGCTTCAATAAAAGCTCCAGTAACACTGATATGGCATGAATCACTAGGAAAGTTATCACATATTCTGTCACTTATAAACTGCTTTTTACTCCTCATCAGGGTCCTTGCTGTTTCCAACAGACATATGTTTTCTAATCTCGTAGGCATTAAAGTACAGTAGATTAGGTTGAATCAGGATCCACGCACAACCTCTAATTCTGCAGTGTTGATCCAGTGGACACCCACAGGCTTATTTGACATATATGAAAAATAATACAGGCTTTATAAATTTCTGGATCAATGTAACATCACAAAACCTTGTTCCCAGATTATTCTAGGCCTATCCTTTTATGTCTCCTTACAGGCCCAGTTGTCCAATACTCACTTGCAGAATCTGTTCTTTCTGGGTTACAGTTTGTCTTAGCCTCTCGATGTTGTGTTCCTGAGCAAGTAGTTTTGTACATTTCTCTTCTTCAAGGTTTTTAAGATGCTGACTCTTCTCTTGCAATTCTCTCTGAAGTTTATGTAGCACTCCATGTAACTCCTGACAAAAAACGTAAATTTACATTTTCCATAAATAGAAGATCAAAGTAAAAAACATTTAGAATGGCTCATTGCACTGGCAACATTCCTAAAGTGACTTATGCTATCCTATGCCAACCAACAACTAAAATCGGGACATCCCAACAATTCCCTTAAAAAGCATTGAAATGGGTGGAACCGCCAATATTTTGGCGCAGTTTGCATAGATCTGGCCTCCGTGTCATGCAATGGGGAAATTCATCTCAATTTCAGGCATTTGTTTTGAAATAGTCAAATCATCATTCGGGCATGTGGTTTTATGAATGTTATTTGTACATAGCTCCACATATTTTGAAAAAAGCAACCACCAGAGCCCAAGAATTTGTGAAACAAGAAAACCATACACATACAAAGTCACAAGTGATGAATGTCCCTACAGTGGGTATCCCTATATGCAGTGTTAAATTCATACAGTATGCAAAGACAATACAAAAGCAGATACCTGGTTGTGTTTCCATGTCGTTTCTTTCTGCTGTTGTCCTTCTAACAAGTCAACTTCCAGTAATCTCTGCGATCTTTTTACATCGGTCAGCTGGCGATCTTTTTGTCGGAGAGCCATTTGCTTTTTCTGAAGTTCCATCTGAGTAGAGAATAATGTGTTCTGAAGATCTAAAAACTGAAGCTGTGTTGGCATTACCTGAAAAGACTGAGAAAACACAAATCACATTGCATAAGATCTCTGAATACAATTTTTATAGAATGTCTGTCTAAAATGCAGCAACAAGCAGCACAGAAATACAGCACAAAATACCATCCAAAAAAATGACATATACCACAGGACAGGTATAAATACTACCCATGAAACCAAACACTGCATTCACAGCAGAAAATAATAGTGCAGACCCCATAGCCAATACAAATAGTACTGGAGACCACATAGCAGGCTTAAAATACTTGAGACCCCATAGCAGACAATACTGGAGACCGCCAGAGTACAAAACTGAGACCTCGGAGCAGATAAAATAAATTAAATTAATAATTTCCTTTCCTAGCTGTTCTCCTGCACCCCTGTACCACACTGCACATTCTTCTCTCCTCCCTCCACTTTGCTCTGTGTCCTGTTCTGGTTGCATGCAGCAGCATCAGGACCAGAACTGCACCAATGAATGCTTCCATCAGTTATGGAAGTGCTCATTGACAGTCAGCAGGGTGTGGACCGCAGCTCATGGCTTGACAGGCTGCATGTGGTCAGTGGGCACGGCTCGTGCACCTCTTTTATTTGATATGAATGAGTGCAGCACTTGTTTAGGAGTGAAGATCCACTGCTATAGATTGGAGAAATAAGGCACTGGAAAGGAATGCCTGCATTTATCTCAAACACTGCTAAAGTGATCAGGAAAACAGGACTGTGGAATTGGATTCGTGGTGCAAAAGGGGCATTCCGGTGCTCAGTCAAACCATGTGCCAAATTTATCATGAAGTGTCCGACAGGATTGTGTTGCACCAAAAAAAGTTGATGCACTTTGTCAGGGAGTGCCAGATTCATGCAGAAAGGGCATCACAATTCATGTCTCTGGTGAACCATGCCCACTTCACCGGCCGTTTTTGATAAATGTGGGCCTATGTATGATAAAACCCTGTTTTTGTTAATAAAAAACTAATATTAGAATTTTTATAAAATAAAAACACTGTCATTAGAAAGGAATTACTGTCTTCAGCGAAAGAACCAGAATCCTGTGAGTGGCTTCATCTGGGGATATGATTGAAAGGGAACTATAGGGGACACATTATCCTGAATTATAACTGGAAGTTTTAGAATCCTTCCCAATACTTCCAATTTGCTGATCGAGAACAGTATACAAACGTGAAGACCGTGTTGACAGTGCTATGATATAACTTACTTGCAGTTGTTCATTTTGACATTTCAAGAGCATATCCTGTAGCTTAGCGATAGTGGTATTGTGCTCATCGATAATTTGATACAGTTCCATAACCTAGAAAAAGATGCAAATACTTTGCAATAATAAATCAAAAAGAGAAACTACATTTTTGTCATTAAAAAAAAAAAAAAAAAATTTAAAAAATTATATATATTATATCTGGTTAACCTATGAAGAAATTTGTATATACAGAGGAAACCCAGAAGACAATTAGGATTACCAAAATTTGTATTACTTTCTCAAAGTCAAAAGTTTACATAGACTTATGCACACAGGTAAAAAGACCTTCTTAATTTTTGTATACATGTCCTGTGGTCTGACAAAACTTAAATTAAACTATAGGGCCATAAAGACTATTGTCACGTTTGTAGGAAAAAGGGAGAAGCTTTAAAGGCTGAAAACACCACCCCAACTCATGGTATCATAGTATATAAGGAAGGAAGAAGACAAGTCAATCAAGTCCGACAAATTAAACAATTTTTTTTCCCACCACATGTGATATTTTTTCTCTCCAGAAAGGCATCCAGGCCTCTCTTGAACATGTACATAGAGTCGGCCATAACAACCTCCTGCGGCAGAGAGTTCCATAGTCTCACTGCTCTTACAGTAAAGAACCTTTGTCTATGGTGATGGTAGAATCGCCTCTCCTCTAGGCGTAGAGGATGCCCCCTTGTCCTGGTCACAGGCCTAGGTATAAAAAGATCTTTGGAGAGATCCTTGTACTGTCCGTCAGGTATTTGTACATTGTAATGAGGTCTCCCCTCAGTCGTCTTTTTTTCTAAACCGAATAATCACAAATTTTGTAATCTGTCATTGTATTCTAATCCCTCCATTCCCCTAATAATCCTGGTTGCTCTCCTCTGCACAGTCCCAGTTCTACTATGTCCTTTTCATACGCTGTATGTATATGCGCTGCATATGCCCAAAACTGTATATAATATTTTGTGTGTGGTTTGACCAGTGTTTTGTATAAGGGCAAAATTAAGTCCTTATCATGGGAATCTATTCCTCTATTATTCCATAATTTTATTTGCTTTAGCAGCCTGGCTCTGGTCCCTAAATTTGAGTTTACAAAGTCTTTTTCAGCTGCAATTTTACGAAGAAATTGACTGTTTAGAACATACCGTATATACTCAAGTATATAGCCTCCCAGCCCCCCCAGTATATAGCCTGCCAGCTCCTGCAGTATATAGCCAGCCAGCCCCTGTAGCATATAGCCTGCCAGCCCCTGCCCCCCTAGTATATAGCCTGCCAGCCCCTGCAGTATATAGCCTGCCAGCCCCTGCCGTATATAGCCTGCCAGCCCCTGCCGTATATAGCCTGCCAGCCCCTGCCGTATATAGCCTGCCAGCCCCTGCCGTATATAGAGAGACACACGGCAATGCTACATACAATGTGCACTGCTATGCACACACAAACACACACACTAACTGACCACTGCTATCACAAATACACATGGCTTTACTATACACACACATAAGGAACACACTGGGCACTGCTATGCACACACAAATCCACACACACTGACTGGGTACTGCAATACATGTAAGGAACACACTGGGCACTGTTATACATAACACAAACACAGCTCTGCTATACACACATGGGCAACACAGTGGGCACATCTATACACATAAACACACACACAGCTCTGCTATAAACACATAAGGAACACACTGGATACTAATACTCCTTTTCCCTATCAATATTTTATGAGAGAGTATAGAAAATAACAATGATACAGGAGTACGTACTAGGCTGGGAGCACTCATTGGGGCTCATTTACTAAGGGTCCGAACGCCGCACTTTCGTCGGGTTCCCGAATATTTCCGTTTTGCACCAAATTGCCCCGGGATCGGATTGTGGCGCCTTGGCGCCGCCTTGCACGCGACAGAAATCAGGGGGGCAGGACGTCGGACAACCCGTCCGGATTTGGACAAACCGCGGAATTTAAAAAAGGATTTGTGTCGCAAGAACTTACATGCACCAGGAACAAGCAGGTGAACTCCGTCGGACCTCGGCGCAGCAGCGACACAGGAAGGAACTCGGACGCACGATGTTACTGAATCGTGCCGGACCCAAATACACGTGGGACAATGCACCTCGGGATCGTGACAGGTAAGTAAATCTGCCCCATTGTGAACATCTGCAAATATTGAAACTTGACTGTGTAAACCCACTACAAGGTCATTCATAAAAATATTAAAAAGAAGTGGCCCCAATACTGACCCTTATTCCCCAATCTCATTCCAGCCCCCCTTCCTCACCCATGGACTACGGCTCTTCACAGCTCTCTATCTACACTGTCTATTTGCCCTGCACAAGTGTACTTGCCCGCCCCCAGGTCTCTAGTTTAAACACTCCTCCAACCTTCTAGCCATTTTTCCCCCCAAAACAGCTGCACCCTCCCCATTGAGGTGCAGCCCATCCCTACTGTAGAGCCTGTAGCCAACAGAAAAGTCAGCCCAGTTCTCCATGAACCCAAAACCCTCCTTCCTACACCAACTTTTGAGACACTTATTTACCTCCCTGATCTCCCGCTGACTTTCTGGTGTGGCACGTGGTACAGGCAGTATTTTGGAGAAAACTACCGCTAAAGCCCCTCAAACTTAAGTCCCTTAAACGTAAGTCACACTTAAGACACTGCACACACTTCGGATCAATGCACACTCGCCACCAAGCTCCCACACTCGCTTTTCTGATGCTTTTTTTTAAAGGCTATGTGCCACAAAAATCTGCTGAGCTCACTGCAAAAAGATCTGGCTGCAAACCCAACTTTGCACTGGAGCCCATCAGCTTCAAGTTACAACAGTGTCATTTAATTGTACAAACTACCAGCAAATTTTGGTAACTATAAAATGGTAAAGCTTCAGAAAGGATTTTGATAGGAACTTGAACAAAGTACCAACATGTATTTTTTAACTAAAATTGGTGTGTTGCTCATTTTCTGTGGTATATGTATGCAACACCCCTAATTGGTGTGTTGCTCATTTTCTGTGGTATATGTATGCAACACCCCTACCAATGCATAGGCAAGGTGGTAGTTGTGAATAGCGCCATCTCCATGTCAGGAGGTGTTGGAGAGACTGATCACCTCCAAGGAGGTCTCTAAGTACTGGAAAACTTAGTTATTGCAGCTGTTGCCACTGCCTGGTAAGGCAAGAGTTAACACAGTGTAATGTTTGTGTCCAATGATATGTCTTGTGTTATTGTAAAGCATTCTGGATGCTGATTGGAGAATTACTACCACCTGACCAAGGGAGTATATGGTGGGGGGGAGCAAATGGTCTTCTTCAGAGTTCAGCATGTTCTTCTGAGAAAACCAGACCTCATGGTATGTCTGCGATAGCAAGTGTCCTAATACCAGGAATCACAAGTGCCTCAGGCCTCTAAGTGTAACCTTCTTGTTGACCAGCTCTCCGTGACTCTTCCAGCTTGCCGAATCTGCTGCTAAAGCTGCTGTTATAGTTTGGCCATTGACTGCTGTTGAATAAACTGTAAATTGATTTACACAATGTTGGCTCTGTCTAAATCCCGGATTCTGGCTGCTTACCACCACGAGCTTCCCCATCCAACAGCCAGGGTTTCATTTCATCCTACAGACACCTCTTGTTGCCCCAGGGAGAAACCATTGCATTTGCCTCTCCCTCCATAGTTCTTGCACACACCACCTGCTGGAGACATGCCAGGCTGTAGGACAGCCCCGGCTTCCTCCAGGCCACCAAGAAAAGGCTAGGCCCCAATGGGGGATGTTGCATTTACAGTGCCTACAAGTAGTATTCAACTCCCTGCAGATTTAGCAGGTTTGATAAGAAGCACATAAGTTAGAGCCTTCAAACTTCAAACAAGAGCAGGACTTATTAACAGATGCATAAATCTTACAAAACAAAAAGTTATGTTGCTCAGTTAAATTTTAATAAACTTTAAACATAAAAGTATGGGTCAATTATTATTCAACCCCTCAAAAAAACAGAATTCTGTTTGGTTCCCCTAAAGCAGTGGTGGCGAACCTATGGCACGGGTGCCGGAGGTGGCACTCAGAGCCATCTCTG
>WNYA01000167.1:88210-246687 GCA_019512145.1 Engystomops pustulosus | reverse complement strand
TAGATATGATAAGCCATTATTAATTACCCTTGTACAACCCAGATTTCTGTGTTCCATTGTTGTTTTTTCTTATTTTATATGCCTTGATGTTTTATGTTCTTGTTCTTGTAACACATGTGTAATTGATTGCGACCGGTCATGTGACCGAGTGCTTTTGGTTTATATGACCTGAAAATAGGCTGCAAGGTTAGTCATGATTAAGGGTGTCTAACACCTGAAACGCGTAGACGATTTATGCTGTGAACTTTCATGCTGCTGTATCCCATGGCCTAATCTACAATTTTTTAAAGAGATGAAATAAAGCTTTGAAAATTTTATACGGATTCCTGTTGCATCCTTGAAGCTGGATCGTGTTTGCTGTTTCCTATTTTCATACCTCCTCAAGCCGGAGTGATCTCATGCACAGATGGTTCCAGGGATTGTGAAATACATCACCAGGGTGAGCTGACGTCTTTTTCCTCGTTTTTAATATTGGTAGTTTTATAAACTGTAACACTGCTAATGTTATTTACGTTATCATGTGTAAAGCATGCAATGTACAATATGTGGGTTGTACTGGAGGTCCGTTAAAAGTTCGCATTAGAAAACATCTGCTTGATGCCAAAAACTTAAACACAGTTAATGTATCGATGGCATCGCGCCATTTCCAAGTGATGCATAATGGGGATTGTAGTTCTTTTGTATTCACCGGCATTGAAAGGGTGTGGAAACCAGTGCGGGGTGGAGACCATAGGCGGAAACTTTTGAACCGCGAAACATATTGGATCTTCACCCTTGACACGAGATTTCCAAAAGGGATGAATAAAAGATTAGATATGATAAGCCATTATTAATTACCCTTGTACAACCCAGATTTCCGTGTTCCATTGTTGTTTTTTCTTATTTTATATGCCTTGATGTTTTATGTTCTTGTTCTTGTAACACATGTGTAATTGATTGCGTGATGTTTTATGTTCTTGTTCTTGTAACACATGTGTAATTGATTGCGACCGGTCATGTGACCGAGTGCTTTTGGTTTATATGACCTGAAAATAGGCTGCAAGGTTAGTCATGATTAAGGGTGTCTACTACCTGAAACGCGTAGACGATTTATGCTGTGAACTAAGGGTGTCTACTACCTGAAACGCGTAGACGATTTATGCTGTGAACTTTCATGCTGCTGTATCCCATGGCCTAATCTACAATTTTTTAAAGAGATGAAATAAAGCTTTGAAAATTTTATACGGATTCCTGTTGCATCCTTGAAGCTGGATCGTGTTTGCTGTTTCTTAATTTTGTTAACCTCCTACTTACAGACGACGCCTAGTTACAAACGGACCTCTAGTAATTAGTAATTTACTGTACTTTAGCCCTAGGCTAGAATAAACAGCTATAACAGCTGTATACTGGGGGCAGGGGGCTGGCAGGCTGTATACTGGGGGCAGGGGGCTGGCAGGCTGTATACTGGGGGCAGGGGGCTGGCAGGCTGTATACTGGGGGCAGGGGGCTGGCAGGCTGTATACTGGGGGCAGGGGGCTGGCAGGCTGTATACTGGGGGCAGGGGGCTGGCAGGCTGTATACTGGGGGCAGGGGGCTGGCAGGCTGTATACTGGGGGCAGGGGGCTGGCAGGCTACATACTGGGAGGCAGGGGCTGGCAGGTTAAATACTGGGGAGGCTGTGACCAATGCATTTTCCAGCCTTGGCTTATACTCGAGTCAACAGGTTTTCCCAGTTTTTGTGGTAAAATTAAGGGTGTCGGCTTATACTCGAGTATATACAGTATCTTCGTTATGTTTTTCAACAGATGTAAAGCGTTTAAACGCTTTATTAATCTTTATATACAAGTAGCTTCACCGCACCATGGTTCGCACGACCACTTCCTATTCAGGTGCACAAAGTGGTCGCGCGCACGGTTTGTATATAAAGATTAACCTCTTAGCGCTCCGTGGCAGATATATCTGCCACTGAGCTGATGCCGAACCGGCATCGGGAAACAAGGAGTGCCGGCTGTAACTAAGCCAGCACCCCAGTGTAACACCAGCGATCAGAATGGGCTCCGATTGCGGGTGTGTAACCTGTTAAATGCCTCTGGGGGGTCTTTCTCCCACGATCGCCCCCCTCCCCGTCAGTTTTCGGGGGGGCTCAGCCGATCACTTCTCTGGCAACTCGTGGGTTCGGGACCTCAGAGATCCTGCAAGAACTGCTAGTAAGATGTGGAAAAAAAGTGAAAAAGTTTAAAAAAAAATGTTATTCATAAAAATTATAAACAAATAAAATGCATAAGCCCCATTACATATTGAGAGACATATAACCCCAAGAAAAAAGTTGTAAATCTAACAAAACCCCCATATATAGATTATCAATGCACCCGAACAACCACGTAGATAAAGTAAATCATCTATCAACCTGTACTATGAAAGCCGTAATAAAAATTCAATAAAAGTATAAAAAAACATAGTCGTACTCCAATGAACTCGGTCAAAGACAAACATGTCCCAAAAATCAAGAGCCATCAACCAGCTCCATAGCCAAAAAAGTAAGGTATGCCACCTTGAAGACAGCAATGCAAAAACTATAGATTTTTCCCCACCCATATAGGGATTGACATTTTAGAAAACTTAGAAAAATACATCAAGTCTGGTATCCGGAATCGTACAACCCATAGAATAAAGTATAAAAATGATTATTGGCTTAAACAGTGAATCACTGAAAAAAATCAGAATCCAGTACAGATAGATGTCTTTTACTTCTCACTTTTCTACGTACTTCCTAAATTTTCAACAATAGGCGATACCAACCCAAAATGGCAACAAAGGAAAAAGCACTCCATCCGCTAAAAGAACTGCCATCACAAGGCACCAATACGCAAAACGAAAATTTTAGGTCCTACACAGGATGGCAGACAGATTAGCACAAAATCCTGCAGCTGCAGGGCGGCTCCTTCCATCTACGCGCCTCGCTGGGCCCATTAAACAGTAACATCCACATTTCCTTGGGGGTCTCTGTACCGGTGAAATTGCCAGGAACAAATTGTTGGCAGGTTTCTTATTTTGTATCCTTTTGGAATGCGTACATTTAGGTAATGAACTTATAACCGGCACAATTTGACAAATTCCTAATTTCACACTCCATTTTGATTCAATTCTATGAAGATCTCAATGGGTTAACAATGCTCAATTAAACATTTCTGATGATATTTTGAGGCTGTTATATATTAAAATTTCATTCAAAATGTATTTAATCCCACAAAGTAAAGTAAACTTCCTGAAAATACAGAAAAAAAAAATTTAAAAACATGCTATTCGATTTGTAAGCGCCGCGCAGACATCAAAATATTCATACCAGACATTTCAAAAATTATGAAAATGTAAAGATAGAACATATGGAATGTTATTCACGCAACGTTATTTAGAAGTAAATCTATCTACCTGAAAATGTAATGATTTTAGAATTTTCAAAAAGGGAAATTTTTAAAAAAAATTCATTATTGTTTCTTTTTTTTTGGAGAAAGAAACGCAAACTTATCAGCCGGATTACAACTAACTGAAGTATAAACATGTGGGGGAAAGAAAAAAAGAATCTCACGACATCGCTTGATAAGTAACAGTGTTCAAAAGTTCTAACCTAGTAAGTGATGCAAGTCGAATCGCCAAAAAATGGGGTCGAAGCCTAAGCTGTAAAATGGCGCTGTGTCCTTAAGTGGGTTAAAGCATTTACACGGCTTTACATCTGCTGAAAAACATAACGAAGATTAGCGCGGGGACACAGACTCACCCTAAACTGTCACGGCATTTGAAGCTATAACTCCATCGGATGAGTGTAGTATGGTAGGTGTATTCCTTGAGAACCAAATTTACAGAACCGCCTGTACCTAATGTGTGTCACCATGGGAATCTGATAAATTCCAAACTTATATAGCAAACTAGAATTGTTTAATAACAGTGTTTTGAAAGGCTATAGTTTTTCACAAGGCTCTCCAACATAACTTTCTACCAAAACTGGGAACTCTTGGTTCACTCTGGGGGTATTATCAAGGCCTCCACACATATGCACTTTGTTGAATCCAATACTAGTCCGAGCACAAAAATCTGAACCTGGATACTTTTGATGTAAATAAAAGTATGAATTTAAACAGTCCAGGAGATACACGCGCTTGTTTTATTGTTATTAAGTCTTTGTTATTTGTTTACTTTTGTTATGGTTCCATTGGAATATTAGAATAAATTGAGCCTATATTTGTATGGCATGTACCCGCAAATATGTTGCTTTGACCAACTATATTACTTTTGACTCATGAACTCACAAACAAGACCTTTGCACTACTTGATTCCACATGTGAATATCGGACCAGACTGTGACCTGAGGAGCTTCTTGTATCACTTGCAACAACACGTTATCAGCTGCAAAGTTCACACACTGCTGGGGCAGCCAGTCAAACCACAAACACTCCGGTCCCAGGTAGTGCTTGTGTCATCGTCCGCAGTGGTTACAGAGGATCCAAAACCTCTAGCCTTACGTCTCCTAACATTCTTCCCCTCTGTAGTCCAAATCGGTATATTTTTAGAGAGACCTGGCTGCCAGAGTGTGATGAATTAGAAACATTTAAAACTGTATTATGTACAATTCTTATAGTGGGGCACTCCACCACTGAAATACGGACCTTTTTCTTAACTTAACCCATAATAACTATCACCTCTGGTATTACACACTCCACAATGATAGCAATTGGACCGTGAGTTTCACTGCATCTTTTAAGTTAATTTAAAACTCTATCGAAATTTATGTGTGATGAACTGGGCAGGAAGAGTACGAGAAAGAATGAAGTTGAAGGATATTTTCAGTTTGATAAAGGAAGGCCAAACTCTATGGGGTTGAGGGTATGGAAACGGATCAGAATGTTCCAGCAAGACAATGACCCCCCCAAAGCGTATGATGGGATTGGAATAGAAATGGGTTCTAGGTGTTGGATGCTAAAAAGGAGCCTGATGGACAAAAGTCAAAACATTGTGATTCTCTGCTTGAGTGCTAATATGAACCCTGTGACCCATTTTTTAAAAGGCTCGATTGAGACCATTTAGAACTTTAATTGGTTACATGCAATGTATAACAGGGCCCAGATTTAGGGTGGTGCAGCCTCTGGTTGCAAGCGGTTGTGGCTTCGATCATGTTTCCAGTACTAAATATTTAAAGTGCCCATAATAAAATACATTAGTATTTATCCATACAGCCCCCTAGTAATATAACAAATAATAATAAACTTCATTAACTCTCTCTCGCTCCCCTACATGGCACAACTTCCCTCCGACTTTCATTACTCAGAATGCAGTGCATGATTGTTGTGATATAACCTGTGCAACGGATTTCTGGACGTCTTGTCCTCTGTTATGGTTGAAGCAGGGAAGCAATTGTTCCATTTGATCGCCATCGACAAGCATGTTTTTGGGGATCAGAGTCATGCATCTGGCTGCTTCCTGGTCTCTGAGTGGCTTCAACAGTGAGAGCTAGGGAGCCGGACCAGATTCTCCCAGCACAATTAGGGAGCGATCAGGTGCCATTTTGATCATCCCCCGTCGCCCACACTATAATCTCACATTGGTTGGTTAGGGCTTGGAAAAACTCACCCGAACCTTCTTAATACGGCCCTGAGTGTATGTTATTATAATTACATCGTTTTATGTATAGAAATCTATAACATTTATAAGGTAGTTTTTTAGAGCACATGGGGCAGTATTTATCACGCTGTGCTGAAAGTAAGAACTATTTTAGTTTCCCTGGCAACAATCACAGCATCAGCTTTTATTCTACGCAGGTGCTCATGAAGTATTTTAAAGGGAGTGTGTTGGTTGCCGAGAACAACTGGAAATATTCTGACTTGTCGACAACATTGCATAAATCTGCCCCTTTATCTGAATATTTCTGGTCAGCTTCAATCCTATTTAAACCTTTAAACAAACAAACACAGATTGTGATAAAACATATCAGCGGCGAACACATCACGTGATGTGCAACAAGCAGCTCAGCCCTCTCAGGAGATCAAAGACGGAGCCGAGACTGTAAGACAGAAGAGAAACTGCAGGGGGGCGTTGGAAAGATGTGTTGAATTTTGTTTTCTATAGACGTTAGTATAAGGTGAGTTAAGGTTTTTTATGTATTCTCGCGAGTATATACGGTAATCCATTTCATATACCTCTAGAAAACTGCAGTGTCAACGGTAGAGAGACCATTAAATAACACATACACAATGCTCCTAGACTAACTTGTGATGCTGGTAGCATACTGTTATAAAAGAAATCCATTCATCACAGGTAGGTGATCTAAAATCACCACTTCAAAGACTGTAGTTCTCCCAGCTTCTCTTACATTTAGGCTACTCTAATTGACTTTACAAATAGTATACTGAATATTAATTCCCTTTAGTATGTAAACAAAAGGGTAATCAAGGTTTACATTGTAGTGTTTTAAACTGATACAACAAAAAATATAGGCAGGTAATCTTTCTTCCAGAGCGTTCTGATTATGAAGATTTTTTTCAGAACTATGTGTTAGGTAACTTAATCATATGTAGCAGTAAATGCTATTAGCTTAAAAACAGAGCTAAGTAAAAAGAAAACAGGACTGCAGTATTTGTATACAAAAATGTCCTATTAAGAATATCTTAATTCTTATTTAACATAAGTCCCTTTCAGTATATAGTCAGGCCTTTAACTGCATTAAACAATGAAACAAAAGTCCTTAAAATCACTTGGCAGATTTTAACCAATCCAATATATTGGGGCGGTTAGGAAGGATATCACTTAGGGCATACGGAAAGCGGTCTTTGAGCTGGTCGGTTAGGAAATGTAATACTACCGAGAAATCCCATGGCTCATGAACTGTTTTGGATGTGGTCCTGACCCCTATGTGTGGTCTTATGAACTTTTAATCAATTTGTGGTATGCCGGAGAGACATCTTAGAACAAATTGAGTGCTGATATTAGACTTTTAGGGTATGTTGTGTCATCAAGTAATAAAAAGTATTGGAGGGAACACAGCTCACCTTGTTCCTTAACGGTTGAGTGAGGCAGGGCCAACCCCTCTGCTGGGGTAACAAAGACTTGTGACAAAGCAAAAATCCACGTTCACGCCCACGCTCCAAACACTTGAGTTTTTTGGTCTTGGAGCGTTTTCGCGTTTCGGGCATATATACAGGTCCTTAGCTATGGACTAAGTGACAGTTATCTGCCGAACGCGTAGCTGTGATGGTCTGAACTGCTAGTGGATTTTTGTACTGCCATGTAGGCTTCAATAAAAGACCAAAAAATTTCAAGTGTTTGGAGCGTGGCTGGACCGTGGATTTTTGCTGTCAAATTTGTTTGGCATCAAGCCCTGGCTTGAAAACGCCCCTGTAGGACAACTCTAGAACCTAGAATGTTTGGAAGATCGGGATATTAGGTGGATAAACTTCACAAAAGGACACAAACCTCTACCAATTTTTAAATAGATGTCAGTGTTATTGCGTTTCCAACTTGCCTTTTTAGTGGAGATTCCTTTGCAGATAGCCTGTAGGTCTTTAACAACTCCCTTTTCAGAATCCAGATGACCGAGGAAGACCTGCATTGGGATGCCAGAACTGGACCCTGAGAAAACAGATCTTTTCGGGGGTGGGGGGGGGGTTCCGACAAACTAGCTTGGGTCCGTGTGTTTTTCCCTTGCGAAGGAGATAAACCACTTGCCATGATATTGTCTGAGGAGTTGGTGTTTATCAGCAGGGATCCTCTGTTTTAATAGGCTTCCCATATTGCTTTAGTCGCCGTAATTCAAGCAAGCGAAGATGGGGTTAAAAGAGGCCCGACCCTCCCTGTAACTAAGTCCCTGTATCTTCGCCATCAGCCATACTACTGGTGTTTGTGGTCTGTACAGCTATAATGGGCATTTGTAGAAGCTACACACTTTCATCTAATGGACGTGTACCGTCCACTAATTAACACAGAGGTTTACTGAAAGAAGAATCTTACCAGTCTGTCAGGTGATAAGTGGTTCCAGGAATGTAGAATCCAAGTTCCGGTCGCTCTGGCACCACTGGACGACTGGTTGTACACTCAAGTCATCAAACCAACATTCCTCATGGGCATCATTGAACTTTAGTTATAATAGAGACCTCTTCTCATTCTGGGCGGAAAGATGTTTGGATTGAGTTTAAAGATGTGCCCAAGAATCTGACTTCTTACTGGGAGTAAGATGGGATTTTCAAGTTTTTGAACCAACCAGGGTTGCAGCATGTCGTATAGTCAGATCCCTGTGTTGTACTTCAAACTTGTCCACCTTTGAAAAGATTGTCCAGCAAGTACAATAGATTGCATTTCTAAGATGAAGAGCATACTATTCCACCATTAGTGTTGGAGACTTTCTGGGCAGCCAAGGATAATTCCACATGGAAGTGAGGTTGAACTGAAATAAAAGGTTCTCCCCATAGTGTCAGTACCCCGCCAAACATATAGGGTATTTTAGAAGCTTATATAAATTTGAACGTTGTAGTACCCATCACTTAAATCGATTGGGCCACGTACGCTCCCAGATGGATTAGTGCACCGCTGTGTGTATGATACATGCTGAACGCTTTGTCAATAAAATAGTTGTTAATTTTTTTGACTGACTATTAGCCCGTAGGAGCCATTGGGTTTCTTAGTAAAAGAGAGGAGAGTTAAAATCTGGTTTCCAATTTTCTGGGGATTACAGATAATGACCCACATGGATTTAAGTTGTTGGTTCTCTAGACCACATTAGAGACTAAAGCTCTTGAGTAGCGCCTGGTTACATTGAAGGATTTGGAGGGACGGCATGTAACTCGAGTTTGTATCCTCTTTCTATCAAATGAGAAATAGGCCAAAAGTTTGGTAAGTTGACACCATTGGTAGAGGAGAGTCCATTAAATCCATAAATCTTACTCCCACTCTGATGTCATGTTGTTTTTATAGGGTGTGGTGCTTTTTTTCTAAAATGGCATCTAACTCGCGTCCAAAACATAAGGGTCCCCCTATAAATGGAGACAACACGCCTGGATATTGGACCTGAAATCTCCACCCCCACCATCTAACCACAGGCTTTTCTTCTGTGATAGATGGGTCCTTCCTTTGACACCGAAAGGACACTTCCACAAAGTGTCTGCCAATGAAGGCAGTGGCCCTTTTTAATGGTATTCACTTTTCAAACAAGATCCTAAGCTTTGCCAACATCTACATGGAGGAATTGAGAATAGATTCATCAGAATAACCTAATTTGAAAAGAGAACTCTTTTACAGAAGATACAATCGATGGTCCTACAGAATGCATACTCCTTCATATTGAACCATCAACACCAATGTTTGGGGCCTTCCTTTCACTCCCCCCAATTCTTCAAGCATGAGAATCGAATTTCTGACCTACATTTACAAAAACTCGAGGAAACACTACAACGAAAAGATATTTAAAAAAAGTTGATTACAAAAGTATCACTTTTGTTAATGTAAAAAACCACCAATAACACCACATGGAAAAAAAACATTCCAGTTAGCCAATTCTGCGGGTTCGCAATTCACGTCAAACTAAACATTTTCTGAACAGGCAAAATCCTTCTAAAAGATGTTGGTGACAGGGGCTTTCCGGAGATATCGTGAATAAAAAAAAACTCATACAATCAAATGTCGATAACCCTTGAAAAACATTGGCAAGTCTTGTTTAATGACCCCCCTACTATATCCAAGTACCCCAAAAAAACCCCGTATAATATACGACTAGTCAACATTCAAGAATTATGCTGGCTCCCAGCAACTAGACTAATTACGCAATATCACTATCCAAACTAAACTAGTATAAGCTCATTAGCCCAGCATCTCACGTGAATTTCAAATCCGGCCAATCCAGCTATAAGTATTGTTAAACATTACGTATAGACTAGAGTGTCCCATGCAGCGTCCTCAGTATGTAGGCCGCACAACCAACACTCAAAGCCCGCATGGAATAGCCATAAAGCAAATACAAACAATGGTTACACCAAACATTTTTTCAACTTTTTCTGATACAAAGCCTAATCAACAAAATTCCAGAGGGAATGACTTGACTCATAAACTGTGCCAAAGAGGATGTTCTGGACATCATTTACATACCACCCTCTATGAATCCCCTTTCCCCAATGCCACCACTTTATCTATTTCCACATCCACCCGGCTCCACAAAAAATCCCCCCACCACATAACTTCAAGTTTCATTCCCCCTCCACCTCAGTTCATACTATCATTAATTTCCAGCAGACCCCTCACCATTATAGTGTCATACCTTCTATGGAACGTATCACCCATCATCACGGACTTTGAATAACCCCCTGATACAATTAATCTCCTTTATCCAGACTTATTGTTTAAAATTTTTTTTTTTGTTCTTCTATCACACTTGTACTCCACATTGGCAATGTTCAACAAGGTTGAGCTGTTCCTGGATAAAACACGTTCACCGCATAAGCCTTTACTAAAGGTCAACGCTAAGATGAGGCGAGCACTAAATGCTCGTTGGCGTACTCGTTATTCGAGACGCAACTTTCCCGATGCTCGAGTGCTCTGTCTGAGAACCGAGCCCCATTGACGTCTAATGGGAGACTCACGCATTTTTTCAGCGGGACCAGAGCTCTGCAACAGGGAAGCTTGGCAAAAACACCTGGGAAACCCTCAGAAAAGGATGGCAACACCCACGGAAATGGACAGGAAAAAGCAGGGTGCCGCAGTGCATGGAGGCCTCTGAGGCCTGCTTAATGCAAGCACCATTATGCCAAAGTATAGGCAACAGCATGGCCATGCAGAGTGAAGAATGAGGGCTAGATAGCATCTAAAACATCCAATAATTGATCACTGAACTATAGGGTACGCATGCGAGGCAGCAGCTGGCAGGCCGAAGTCTCATGGCGATCATACCCACTAAATAGACGTCAGGTTTCTCAAAGATGAGGTGAAATGTTTATCTAGTGAACAAAAGGTTGACGGTTTTATATTTTATCGATAACACAAAGCATGGTGGCGACTGTGACCAGTTCATTACGTATTGGTGATGACACACCCTAAAAATGCATGAGCTGAACACAAGCTCTTTTGATAAGGAACAACCATGTGGAGAGCAGCCATGTGAGACGACTTCATGATAGAGCGGACAGGATGGGGCATCATATTTGGCGCTGGCTATGATTGCAACTTCAGGTCTCTCAGCATGGCGGCGACAGATGGGCCGGGAGTTCCACTATGTATCCTGGTGAAACACCCTGAAAATTCATGCCTGTAACAGCTAGCTCGTTGATACGGGGATGTGTGCTGCATATCCTCTCGTGCCTCAGCGTACTGGGGTTATAGAGAGTTGAAATGAGACATTGGTGGGACAATGTGGAGGATCGTGGAGGCAAAATGGCAGGAAACAGCGTTCTTGATAGTTTAGGATTATGGCGAGGTGACGGTAATGGTAAAAGAGATGCCCAAGAATGCGCTGAAATAATATGGTAAATGATCAAGTTTGCCAGTATATTTTGTGGATTACACAGCAGTGGTGGCGACAAGTAACAAGTTTGAGTGGAATCCCTGAAACACACCCAAAAAACTTCGGCCGAACACCAGTTGCGTTTGGATAAGGTGAGATTATGTATTGAGGCAGTATATGGGACGACTTGGGATTTTGGAGGCCAGCTATGCGATGACGTGTGGAGGTGGGCAATGGAGCATCGTGTGGAGCCAGCCTAAAAAACGACATGTGGAGGCGGCTATGCGAGACAATTTACATTTGAATAGTGTCTGTATGTGGCCAGTCCAAAAAAGTTTTCAAACCAGAGGACAGGTAGGTGGGTCCTCCAGCAAAAATTAAAAATACATGAGAGTTAATAGCAGAGCCAAGTGGCCCTGGCTAAAATATAGGCCAGTTTTTCCCTCCTCCTTCCTCCTCTGCTTAGTAGTGTACAAAGAGGAGGAGAGAGGACAATGAGGAGGGGAGTGGGCAGACATTTTCATGTTAGTGACTTCTTTCACCTGTAGGAGATGAAAAAATCCAGAAACTCCATCCAAAGGCTTTGATATATTCACTCTTGATAAGCCGTCAGTCTGTCAGTCCAACAAACAGGCGTGTAACGCTTATCGGTGATGATGACACCACTGCAGCAGGACCCATGCTTACTGACAATCAACCGGCCGCAGTCTTGGGGGGGGAGCCCCGCACTCTCTCGGGGTTGGCGTTCCTTTTCACTACCTCCCCCTCCCCGCTGTGCTTCCCCCATAACTGGACGCGCTTTCTTATATCCCACGCTTTCCCTCTTTTTCCCCCCCCCTAGTTGTAGGGGCTGTGTGATTTCATTTAGGGACGATGGTATGGTCAGCTCCCGTACAACACAAAAACCCTCACCATCGTTCTGTAAAAAGATTCAGCCCTACTCTGCGTAGGACCTCCTCTTGTGCCTATACGTACTTTGGCCCGCGGTTTACATTTTCTTTCTTGTTTTCCTCCACCTTGGCACCTGTTCCTTTTTAAGCGTTACCCCTACAGGCGCCATGCTGGACAATCTGCCTGCTCGCCTACCTCTCCTCCCCTCGCTAACTTGGTCCCGCAGATACGCCCATCTGTTGGGGGCCGCTATCTGCTGTTTCAAGAAGGGAAATACGTGTTTCAGTCAGCTTGTGCACCGAGGGTCCTGCCTGGTATGTCATGCATTCTCACATCCTCCCTTTTCCTCTCAGGGATAGAGTGGAAAGACTTTTGCTTGTACCTATGGTCGCAGGAGAGTGAATACCCATATATTACATCGGTGCGGGAATAAATTCTTTGAACTCGAGGGTCACAGGATCGCTCCTACAGAAATGAAATCCTGCCTGCGCGCCATATCCCCAACGCGCACAAATTCACACTCCCCTCACTGGCCTGACTGCCCATTTCCTCCTTTCCTCCTCCTTCCAACTCCTCTTCTTACTCTTTCTTCTTCTGCCTCAACTCCTCTCTTTGCTGCCAAGGACCACGCTGAACAAAGTGAGGACTGAACATTGGTCCCCTCTTTCTTGTCCTGCGCCAACATTCTTCTCCCTTCCTCCTCCTCTCTCCTTTCCTCCCCTCCTCCTCTTCGCTCCTCGCCTCCCTCCGATATGCGCTGAGAAACAGCGCCTAAAGGGTGCTTTGGCTATCAACCCGGGGAATCGTCTTCCCATCTCTTGTGAACGAGCGCAAAGCTTCTGACTTCATGCTGACGCAGCGAGTAGTTTCAACAGGCCAAGCAGAGCGGGATGGTGAGGCTGAGATGGCGGCAATCGCCCACGACCCCTGTGTTGACTCCTCAAAGTTACTCAACCAATGAGGAAGGCCCGACCCTGACAATATCAGACATCTCCACGTCCATCCTCATTGTAGACAGACCTTGAGGAAGCTGAGAGACCTGACCGAACTAACCAGTTCTGTTTGAAGTTGACATCTGGGAGTCTACCCAATCCGCTCTGCGCGGGAACTGGAAACCTGGTAACCTGGTTAAAATGTTGATTCCATTCCACCTGGTTAATGTTGAATTTCCACCTGTTGGCCCACGTCGCACACAGGTCGGTTAGTCTTGCTGCAGTTGGATTGTCTTGCGCTTTTTTTTGCTCTGCCCCTGAGATTGGAGCGCTCTGTGCTTGACTTCCTTAAATGCTCACAGGATGGCGGCGCAAAAACCTTTTTGAGCAAATTAATCAGAAACGAATTGGGGTAGGTCTTGAGGACAAGCCTTGAACTATAGATTTAACACCACATGGGGCAGGCATACACCACATGTGTCAGTCTGCCGATTTGCAGATGCCGCCACCTAGGTAAGGCGTGTTTCCGGCCTTTTTCCCCCACAACCTGCCTGGCTTCAGGTTCACGGTGCGCAGCCACATATCACAGGTCTGGCGCCGTGATGCCCTGTAATAGCTCTTGGTGGTTTGCCTTTTATAAAAATTCACATTATCGCCTAGGCTCATCAGTTTGACACGCGCACCTCCCGCCTGCTTTCGCTTAGCCTTGCAATGGCAACTGGCTTGGTCTGTGCCTAGCGCTCACATCCCATACTGCTTGCGCCCGGGCCATTGCCCACGATGGTAATTCCATGATCAGAGAGGTGGAGGATGGGGTTGGGAGGAGATGCATAGTATTCCTTGAGACAGATGGAGACCGAGTAGGGCCCCAGCAATCCTCGGCGTTGGCATTATTTAAGCAGCGCAGCTCCCCAGGTTCTCAGACTCGTCCCCCAGCCTTCCACCAATTATTAAAGCCAATGTGCCGTTCACGATATATAGTGGCCCTGCCCGCAACAACTCGTTCCACCGTTCCCGTGGTCATGTGGACCACCCTTTTCAGAAAAAGGCGTTGTTCAGGGCACGGATATTTTCTTACAACGTGCTTGGCAAGGGCTGGGACGCAACAACATCGGTAAAAGTAGTGGGGCGCTGGGGACCGACTACCGAGGGTCTGCCGCTGGGCTTGGGCCATGATGTTTTGACGAAAATGCCTCTCGGTCTCTACCAAAACCTATGTGCAAAGCATCTCCGGCTAAGCACTTGGAGATGTGGACGTTGAGGCTGGCTGTGTGTTGGGTTGCGTATACTATACTTCCTTTTCCGTTTTTGCCGCTCGGCCCCTCGTCTTGGTTATGAGAGCTGAACGCTGTGGATCTGTGATAATCGTGAGGCGAAATGGGTTTCGCCTCGGGAGTGTTTTTGGGTCGTGGTCCTTGGCAGGGGCTGACTAGCCGATGACACAGGGAAGGATCATGTGTGCCCGTCGGAGGTGAAACGGGCCTTGGTGCTCTACTTGAGGGGGGTGTTTTAGCATTCATAATTGCCTGCGCATCTGGTGGTAGTTAAGCTAAGTAGTGGTGGACACCCCCTTCCGTGATTATCCTAGTTTGGAAAGGTTCACACCACAGTCCAATCGGTCATCCGGTGTTTTCTTTCTTTTTAAGAACCTCCATACTTATGAAACTCTAGCCTCCTCCTCGCCCCGGGAGCTTTACTACGTGCCAAAACATTGACGCTTCTATCCACCCTGCTTCTGGCTCTGCCCCTCTTCCGTTTGGCCCACCACTGCCTCTTTCTTCATCCGTTTTTTTGCTATAGATAGAACTCGTCCTATACAGAACGGACTTTCTCGCCTCTTCTCATAGAAGCCACTGTGTTTCACCCGGCCAATCACCCAGCTTGGGTCGTCCCCTATCATCCTCCGAGTTCCCTCCAGATTCTTGTGCCTCTTCTGCTCCCCCCTCGGACCTTCCGTGTTCCTCTTCCTCCTGTCACTGACAACGACCTATTCCACCCTATTCTTACAGCCACCGTTTCCTCGCTCAATCGTTGGCCTCCCCCGTAGGCCTCTTTCCAAATTACATTTAACAACAAACAAACACTTTTCACTACCCATAATGTCATCACAATGCAACAACAACACAAAAAAAAACCCACAACCCCCAAACATCCCCACCAAACAAAACCCCACACAGATGGCGACTGGTGGAAAACCTGGGCTCGGAAAATTGCTCCAGCAGCAAACCGGACAATTGGTTTGTGACTGTGTGAAGGGTCCAGAAAACCTTTCCTCAGAGTATGTGGGCCGTTCAAATGCCAAATTTTGCTGGGCGGTGGCAGACTGGGGGAAGGAGGGCTGAGGTGGAGGAGCCGGAGGGTGCTTGATTTCGGTGACATGTTGGACTACTGGGACTGTCTGGTGGACAAAGGCTAGAAGCATTGTCCGCATCCACGACATCACCGCTTCTTCGCACTGTTCTGTGGCCTCAACAGTGCTCTACGCTCCTAAAAACTAAAACTACCACGAGTCCCCGTAACTTTAGACAATGAGAACCTGGGAGTGTAAGGCTCGGTGGCGTTCCCCATGCTCCCCCATCAGCAGGGTGGTGTCTCATCTCAACAAAACCAACCCCGCAACCACCACCACCACCCCCCAGGAGACCTAATCCTCTTTGCTGACCCCTGCATAAATGGGCACGCGCCCGTCCAGTCGTATCCCGTCGATGCCGGGGGCGTTCCTATAACCCCGGCCTACAGTCCCTCGTTTTTTTCGAACATTTCCAATTAAAAGTGTAACTTTAATTTTTTTTTTTTTTTTTTTTTTTTTTTTTTTTTTTGTGTTTATATTTTTTTAGTTATTATTTTTTTTAACAAAACGATGCTTTCCCTCCTATTGCCTAAATTCTATGGCTAGTTTCTTCTAACTTCTGTCTAAACCCTACATGACCAGCAGCACACAGCACTACAAACTGGATTTTGTGCTGTGCCTTATGCTTTGGAGCGAGCTATCAAAAAAGGAAATAAGTAAAAAAAAAAAAAAAAAAAAAAAATCCAGCAGAACTCTGCCCTAATTCTAATCAATCCCCTATACATGGTCCCCGTTCTGTGTTTGAGAGGTGAATTCGTGTCACTAAGATCTAAAACACAATGGTCGCACGGTCTCCCCCAAGCAAAATCCCACAATATGGTACTATCTTGCACTACTAATGCCAGCAAGCCCACCAAGGCCTACAATAGCGTTTATTTTCCCTTTTTTTTTTTTGTTTGTCCTTAAGTAAGCCGTTGGGTTCTCTCTCCTATGTCTATTTTGTGTAGCCGACAACTGAACAAACCAACACTGCTTTGCAAGAATGAGTTTGGGAGCTATAAAATGAAATAAAGAGGTAAAAACAAAAAAAGAAAATCGCCAGACTCTGCCTAATTCTAATAAACCCCTAATAATATTGGTCCCACCCACTAATTGGGGGGTTCCACCTTGGTGTTTGGGTGGATATGTGTGTCACTAGAGCGAACACAGCAGAAACTGTACATCCCCCCCCCCCCCTCCCCCCTGCAAATTCCTCACAATATGGTACTATCTGCCCTAACTATGCCAGCAAGCCCAGCCACAAGCAAACAAAAAAAAAAAGTATAACGTTATTGTAGCCCCCCTAAGAAGGGCTGTGGTTCTTGTTGAATCACTCCTGCCTAACACTATTCGAAATAGAACAAAAAACCCTAAATAAGCTTTTTTCCCTTCCAGCAGCAGCTCTCAGTCCCTAGCGGCATCGCAGACACAGAATGAAAATCCGAGCAAGCGCGGGCAGCGGCATTCTATCCCAGGGTCACCTGATCTGGGGCCACCACCACTGCTATCCGACGTGTAAAGGGTACCACGTCTGCTGGGTGGAGTGCAGAGGTCTCCTGGCTTGTGATTGGCTTCGTTTCTTTTCCTTGTTCTTTCCGCCAAAAAAAGGCAAAATTAATGATGGCGGATCGGGGGCCATTTTCTCCCCCTTCTTCGAGCGGGAGCGAATTAGTCGTCCGATCACGATCAGTTTCGATACGCTAAATTCTCGAACGAGCATCCAAGCTCTTACGCGTATGTTCGCTCATCTCTAATATCATATTCAAAATCATCGGCCTAGTCAGTTGGTGGGCTGACGGGTATTTTGGGGGATTTCCTTCCACAGGGGTAGATATCGTGATGACCGTAAGTAAAAAATAGATTATATGTTTTGTTCTTCTGTTCTGGTAATTAATGTGACAACCCCAATCCCAGAAGGGTTTAAAATGAGTTTATGTCATGGGGGTTTTTGTTCTAAATTTCTCAAACATTCGCCCTATCCCGAATCACACCCTTTCCAGAATATATGAAGCATAATCGGCCAGATCCCCCCCCCCATATCCCTTTTTCGAACCCCCTCCCACCAGCACTTGAAAAAGAAATTGAACAAATTTGGGAATATTTTTGCAGTTTCCTCCTAGGAGTGTAATACCACCATCTATACAATATTTCCTTTTTTCCTCTAGTTTCCATATGTAAATGTTTCATTTTAGAAAGAGAAGAGGATAAGTCAAACATATACATTCCCAGGCCTCCTTTCTCTTCTTTCTCTTGTTTCTGCCATTTTTTTTTTTCTTTTTTCTCAGATGGTGGATGAGAGTGATAACTTCTTTTCTGTGGGCATTATATGCTCAAGTGATACCCCTCCAAACTTTTTTTCACTTCAGGGTTTAAGAATTGCTTTTCTCACACATCTAGATAATTATTCCTCATGATTCCAGTTGAATATATCAGTGTGGCATTAGCAGTATGGTGCAGCATGTCAATATGTCCATTGATGGCCACCTGTCATATTAAAACCGCAAAACCACCCGCAAAGAGAGTAGAGGTGAAAGCTTCATAGTTTAATTTAATATAAATAATAATCACTGGGTTAAGAAAAACACTTTCCATCAATCAACCGAGAAGGGTAGGGATTGGTGATGAGGGATGGATATAGGAAATCCTCTATAGCACATAAAACCAGCAATGTATTAGTTTTGGTAAAAGGGCATCTAG
Organism: Engystomops pustulosus; assembly: GCA_019512145.1. Lineage (NCBI taxonomy): Eukaryota > Metazoa > Chordata > Amphibia > Anura > Leptodactylidae > Engystomops > Engystomops pustulosus. The sequence goes on along the minus strand of WNYA01000167.1, from coordinate 228,389 downwards.
ACACTTCTGAGCTCTCCCCGCTTGTCCTTCTTGCCGTGACCAGCGCCTGAGTCAGGCTATTCCACCAGATTGGGACGGTCTTCCATAGTAAAAAAAAGCCCTGTCGCTTACCGTGCTTAATAAAATAAACCTAAAACCTTTATTTCTCCCCAAACGGAGACATGCCTCCCGCCCAAGTCCCCCTCCCCCCCTCAGTCTTTTTCTTTTTGATTTGATTGATTGATATTAGTTATCTGGAAAACACAAACTTACTAACCTCCCCATAATTTTTTTTTTTGTATGGACCCATCAGTATATTTATATAAATTAATCATTGTCCCAGTCCCCCATGTCCCCGCACCCGTCGTAAATCGGCTCTTGTGCCAGACTAAATACATTAGAGTTGTTTTAAAAAATTTAATCTTTCCTCATACTATAACGACCCCTGCCATATAAACATAAACCCCTTATCCTATCATTTTGTGGCTCTAACGTGAACCCTCCCATCCAGCTCCGGGCACCTTTGTATCCTTTTTATGGACGCGGTTCCGGCCCAGACTTGACACAAAGATCTAATCCAGGTGTTCCCGACCAGTTCCCTTGTATGTGGTAAATAATTACAGATACCTATCACGAGGTTCCAATGTCCCACTTTGAATACTATGACATTTCCTACTAGCCTACTAGCTTTATCTGTTTAATACTAAGCGGCAAACTGCTTTACCTTCATTGCATGCTGTTGTTATTCAATTTATATTAAATCCAGTTATTGAATCTACTAAGTACCAACCCAACCCACCTATTAGTATCAACCACACCTCTACCCCCATTTGATACAACTCCTTCTCTCCTATTACCTTCCTCCCGCCCCCCCGTTGTGGTGCTCCTCTTCCCCCCCCGCTCTCTTCCTCTATAAGGTCCTCTTTGATCCTTCTTTTCTTGCGCCTTTCTTCTCCGCGTCTTAGCCCACCCCGCGGAGAGCCGGGACCTCTTCCCCCCGCATCTTCCCCACTAGTACCCCCATGTCCTTCTCAACAAGGGACTCTCCCAGATTTACACCTTAACCTCCCCCCAAGGACATATTTTGTGCCTTTGGAATTATTGGCCCCACATGTGGCATAAAACCTTAACCTTTAATCTGCACATTAATTATATGACAAAAAACCGTCATTTGCCAAGTTGACGACCAAACATTCCAAATTTGTCCAAGGTGGTCACCCTGCATGGCCATGAACAATCCTCCATAACTGTATTACACTACACAGTTGGTGTCAACATTATCCCTGCAAAAAATACATGGGCTCCGATTGCGGGTGTGTAACCTGTTAAATGCCTCTGGGGGGTCTTTCTCCCACGATCGCCCCCCCTCCCCGATCAGTTTTCGGGGGGGCGCCGATCACTGCTATGGCAACTCTGGGGTCGGGACTCTAGAGATGCCTGCAAGAACTGCTAGTAAGATGGTGGAAAAAGTGAAAAAGTTAAAAAAAAAATGTTATTCAATAAAAAATTAATAAACAAATAAAAATGCCATAAGCCCCATTACATACGAAGAGACATATAACCCCAAGAAAAAAGTGTAAATCATAACAAAACCCCCACATATATAGTATCAATGCATCCAGAACAACCCGTAGAATAAAAGTAAATCATTATTCAACCTGTACTATGAAAGCCGTAATAAAAATGCAATAAAAAGTGATAAAAAAAAACATATGTACTCCAGAATGATTACAACTTTTTTCTTGGGGTTATATGTCTCTCATATGTAATGGGGGCTTATGGCATTTTTATTTGTTTATAAGTTTTTATTGAATAACATTTTTTTTTAACTTTTTCACTTTTTTCCACATCTACTAGCAGTTCTTGCAGGCATCTCTAGAGTCCCGACCCCAGAGTTGCCATAGCATTGATCGGCGCCCCCCCGTCCCCCTAAACTGATCCCGGGGGGGGGGAGGGGGGGCGATCGTGAGAACATGACCCCCAGAGGGATTTAACAGTTACACACCGCAACTCGGAAGCCCATTCGGATCGCTGGTTGTTACAACTGGGGTGCGTTTCTTAGGTACAGCCGGCACTCCGTGTTTCCCCATGCCGGTTCGGCATCAGTCAGGTGGCAGAATATCTGTCCACGGAGCGCTAGAGGTTAATCTTGTTATATACAAACGTGCGCGCGACCACTTTGTGCACCCTGAATAGGAATGTCGTGCAACCATGGTGCGGTGAGCGATTGTATTTAAGATTAATCAGCGTTTAAAACGCTTTAATCTGTTGAAAAACATAAACGAAGATAATGTATAATACTCGAGTATAAGCCGGACACCCTTAATTTTACCACAGAAAATCTGGGAAAACCTTTTGACTCGATATAAGCAAGAGCTGTAAAATGCCATGGTCCAGCATCCCCAGGTTCTGCAGCCCCTCCCCCAGTATTACCTGCCAGCCCCCTGCCCCCCAGATAGTAGCCTGCCAGCCCCCTGCCCCAGTATACAGCCGTGCCATCCCCCTTGCCCCAGTATACAGACCTGCCACCGCCTGCCCCCAGTATACGCTCTGCCAGCCCTCCTGCCCCCCAGTATAACGCGCCGCCTGCCAGCCCCCAGTATACACGCGTGGCCAGACCCCACAGTATACAGCGTGCCACCGTAACAGCTCACCCCCCAGTATTCGAGCCTGCCAGCCCCCACGTCTACAGCCTGCCAGCCCCCCAGTATACAGCCGCCCTCTGCCCCCGTTATGCGCTGCCCGAGCAGCCGCCCGCTGCCCCAACCAGTAGCAGCTGCCCGCTGCCCCCAGTATGCAGCCTGCCCGCTGCCCCCAGTATGCAGCTGCCGCTGCCCCAGTATGAGCATCCCTTGCCCAATGCGCTGCCGCCCCAGTATGCACTGCCCGCTGCACCCAGTATGCAGCCTTGCCCGCTGCCCCCCAGTAAATCAGCCTTCCCGCTGCCCCCAGTAGGCCGCCCCTGCCCCGCACTGCCCGCACCCCAGTATGCAGCCTGCCCGCTGCCCCACAGTAGCAGCCTCCCCGCTGCCCAGATTGCAGCCGGCCCGCTGCCCCCATGCATCCCCTCCCCATGCAGCCGCCACAGTAAATAAGCGCTCCCCCCCCAGCGTCCCCGGTGTGTTGGATAGATCCACCTACACTTTGAGTAAACACAAATCAGAATAAAATCCTAAACTCCCCCTTTCCGGTGGCCCCTCAGTCTTCTGCGCGATCTGCCTGCCACAATGCACCGCCCACCCGTATGCACCTGCCAGCCCCCCGTATGCAGCTGCCAGCCCCCAGTTATGCCAGCATCGCCCCTGCCCCCCGTATGCACGCCTTGCGTCAGCCTCCTTGCCTCCACAGTTACCGCCTGCCATAGCCGGCCTCGCTGCCCCCATATTGCAGCACCTGCCCTGCTGCCCCCAGTATGCAGGCTTCCGCTCCCCCAGACGCCTCAGCTGCCCCCAGTCTGCAGCCTGCCCGCTGCCCCCAGTAGCAGCCTGCCCGCTGCCCATCACCCCAGTACCCGAGTTACGCAGAGATGCCCCAGTGCGCATCACGTAAATAAGCCCGCTCCCCATCCCCCTGTGGTAGAGATAGTTGAAAAAAAAAATAAATCTAAACCACCTTTCCCGGTGGGCCCCCTCCAGTCTTCTGCGCGATCTGCTTGGCAGCAGCAAACGGCACACACAATACATGTGACGTTGCACAGCCTGCCGCCGCTATTCTGTGGGGGATCGCGAAGAAGCCCTGAGCAGCACCAAAGGGTAGGAGTTTTTTTTTAGATTTATTTATTTTTTCAATATCTCTACCACGGGGACGAGGGAGCGGCGCCGGGCGAGGGGAGGACGGTGGCCCGCAGGAAAGGAAAGTTGAGGTTTTGAGGTTATTTCTTTTTTTTGACTCGAGTAAACACCGAATTGAAGTTTTTCAGCACATTTTGTGGTGAAAATCTCGGGCTTTACTCGAGTATATAACGTAACCACCCTGAGCTGTGACGGCATTTGCAGCGTATTCCTTTTAAGTTGATAATTTGTAGAAGAGTCGGGACTGTATAATATGATATGTTTATAAACATTTTTTTTTTTTGGTCTGCTGTGCCAATGGGTTGTGGATTTGAAAATGTTGGATGTAAATAAGAACAGATAACCAATACAGAGGTAATTGAGACACCTTATGGCCCGTAGCTGAATAAACAGTTATAAACGTTAAAATGGACAGTAAATAAGCTATCTGATGTCGTTGTGTCAACTCAGGCGTCGTCGGTTGGTAATCGGAGCGTTAACAAATAAGAAACGCAAACACGATCGCTTCAAGATCAACAGGAATCTCATTGTATAAAGTTTCAAGCTTTAGTTTCATCTCTTTAAAAATTGCTATGGTTGATAGTGGCCCGGGATACAGTCAGTCATGAAAGTTCAAGCATAAATCGTCTAAGCGTTTAGGTGGTTAGACACCTAAATCATGACAACTGCAGCCATTTTCAGTCTAAAACCAACAGCGAACTCGGCCACAGTAGCCGGTCGCAATCATTACACATGTGTTACAGAACCAGACATAAAACATCAAGACATATAAAATAAAAAAAACAACATGGAACACAGAAATCGGGGTTGTACAGGAATTAATATGGCTTATATCAGATCTCATCGTTTTATTCATCCTTTTTGAATCTCGGTCAAGGGTGAGAATCCAATATGTTTTGCGGTTCAAATGTTCCGCCGATGGTCTCCACCCCGCACGGTTTCCACACCCTTTCAATGCCGGTGCCTCCAAAAGAAACGACAAATCCCCATTATGCATCACTTGGAAATGGCGCGATGCCATCGATACATTAACTGTGTTTAAGTTTTTTGGCACAAGCAGAATGTTTTCTAATCTAATGTCGCACTGTAAAAACGACCTCCAGTACACCCCCATATTGTACAATTGCATGCTTTCCACATGAAGGACGTAATAACATTAGCAGTGGTTACAGGTTTATACAACTACCATATTATATTGCATTTCGTATTGCATGTTCACCCTTGACCCGAGATTTCCAAAGGGCTAATAAAGGATTAGATATGATAAGCCTTATTAATTACCTTGTACAACCCAGATTTTCTGTGTTCCATTGTTGTTTTTTTTCTTATTTTATATGTCTTGATGTTTTATGTTCTTCCCTTGTAACACATGTGTAATTGATTGCGGTACCGTTCATGTGACCGATTGCTTTGGTTTAATATGCCTGCAAGAGGCTGGCAAGTTAGTCATATTAAGGGTGTCTAATACCTGAAACCGTAGACGATGTTGCGTGAACTTTCAGGCTGCTGTATCCATCCCTTGGACCTAACTCGACAATTTTTTAAAGAGAGGACTAAAGCTTTGAAACATTTTATACGGATTTCTTGTTGCAAAATCCTTGAAGCTGGATCGTGTTTTGGCTGTTTCCTATTTTCATACCTCCCTCAAGCCATAGTGATGCTCATGCCTCATCCTCGGTTGGTTTCCAGGTGTTGAAATATATCACCAGGGTTAGCTGACGTCTTTTTCCGCGTTTTTTTTTTTCTTACATATTAAAAATTTTTTTTTTTTTCTTCATACAGAGGTTCAGCTAGAAGTTTATAACATCTAACAAACCCCAACACCGAAAAAATTACATTTTATAAAAATTTTTGTAACAAAAACAGCATCCATCATTGTACCACCTAGGAATAAAATATCGTAAATAAGTATAATTGGAACAAAAGTGAAAGAGTAAATACGAGGTCCCACAGAAAATGGCACCAATTAGTTTTTGGGTCCCAATTTTTTTTAACTTGAGTTTTTTTTCCTGCTTCCCAGTACTACTCAGCCTGGAATATTAAACTACTCGTCACTGGAAAGTGCAATTTTTTTTTACACAGAAACAATCCCTCCAAAGCTCTGGGAAAAATTTTTTTAAAAATTGTGGATTGTTAATGCGTGAAAACAAAAGTGAAAAACTACAATCTTAGTGTTAATAGAGTATGGTCTGTAACTATGTTGGGTCTCGTTGTTCAAAGCTGTAGTAGATGGTAACTTTTCGTTTTCAGCCGCGATACTCGCCTCAAACATTGTTACTACTGTCTTTTACCCTGTCCCGCACTGTGCAACCACAACAAGCTCGGAACTATCTCAACTAGGTAAAGTGGTGGTGAACTCACCCTGCGTCGCTCCCTGTGCTAAGGGTCCTGCCTAAAGCGATAAACCACCCTGGATTAAGGCGAACCCACTAGTGGAACCTACCTGACTGTTCTTGATGACCCTACAAGATGACAGGGGAAGATTTTACTTTGTCTGGCCGCTCTGGATGTGGTAGCCGACATGGGTAACAGAATACTGAGATAGATTTTCTGTGCACTAGTGTGAACCCTGGTCCTAACACATATATGAAGACAGGGAAAGGAGGAATAAAGCCAGTAGAGACTCTAACCTGAAGGGACAAACAAACGGATAACAGACAGACAAAGCTGATCGACCGCACCTGGGTCCAAAAAGCAAGATACACAAAGGTACAGATCATATAGCAACAGAATGGTCCAGTAGGAAAAGCTGAAGTCAAAACACATAAATAGCAAGAAAGATATATCAAGAGCACAGATACCCAGATTATACTGAAATAACCGCAAGCACCCAATGAAGAGCTGGGCAGAATATAAGGCAGTAATTGACACTACCATCCGCACGTACTGGCTCAACTTCCATAACACTCAAACTGCAGCTTCAGACCAACAATTTCAAAGGCACATCCACTTTCCCAAGATCAACAGGAACTTCAAACACAAGGTAATCTCTGTGGGTGGTTGTTCCAGTTAGAACCTGAAACCTGATCCCATCAACAATATTTGTGAGCCGACAAGTTAACCTTCTGTCCTCATTTTTATAAAGTTTTCCATCCTTTCTTAGGTTCCCAGGTTTTGGCCAGCTTCCCTTTGCAGCCCCTTGTCTCCTTTGAAAAATGACTCTAGTCCCTCCTATTGACTTCAATTGGGGTTTCGTTATTTCGATTAGCACTCAACATCGAGAAAAGTTAATCTCGAATAAACGAGCCCAGAGCATTTTAGTGCTTGCTCTTTGCCGGCGCCAGAACCCGGCTTACACCGAGCCAAGTGTCCGGGCCCCGAGGTTCCAGAGGGGCCCACGGCACCACGGCAACATAAGTAAACTCATTACTCGGCCAATATACTGTCCGCCGATGTAATATGAGAAAGAGCCGCACCTCACCGTGCTGGCTCAGCCTGACAGGGGGCGGCCAACCGCAGTGGAACCCTCACACAATTACTGCATCGGCGCGCCAATGTCTTTCTGCTTTTCTGCCGTAGATCACCTATACTGTCAGTGACGCTGCGACGGATGGCTTCACGCCGCAGCGTCCCTGCTGCTGCACAGAGAACGCGGCTCTCACTCTTAAGAGGAGCGATGTGAATATGCGTGCCACCGCTGAGGTAAGTTTAGCTTTTATTATTTTATTCAGACCCGTATAATGTGTATTTTAATAATTACGGGTCTGTCAGGTTGTAATTATTAATGGATCCTGGGAGTGGGGTATATAAAATAAGTGGAGCCTGGGTGGGGGGGGTGTATATTAGAATGGACCCTGGTGGGTATATTTAATTTAAACTGTATTCTGGCTGGGGGGGGTGGGGTGTAAATTATTAATGGAGCGGTGGAATGGTATATTACTTCCTTATTCCTGGCTGGGGGGGTATATATTAATTAATGGAGCCTGTGGAGGGGTAATTATTACAATTATGGAGCCTGGAGGGTATATAAATTCTGTACGCTGGCTGGGGGGGTGTGGGTATATTAATTAATGGAGCCTGCGGGGGTATATATTAATGAATGGAGCCTGTCTTGAGGTTGTATATTACTCCAATGGATCCTGGGGGCTGTATTTAACCCCTTATCACCTACACTGTTTTCAGCTCAATGACCAGACGGATTTTCAAATCTACCCTGTCCTCACGTAGATTGGTTATAACTCGGAACGCTTTACCAGAATCCGGGTGATTTTGAGAATGTTTTCCTCGTGACATACCATTGTACTCATGTTAGTTTATAAAATCAAGTGATACTTTGCGTTTCGTCTGAAAAAAGTGAAAATTTGGCAAAAGTTTGTACAAATTCTTCATTTGCCAAGTTTGAACTGTTCTGGTTTCCAGACAAGATTGTAAAACCTACCCAAAAGTTTGGATATTAACTACCGGAATATCTGATTTATTTGGAATGATTTTTATATGGCGTCCGTCATTCTCTAGGATGTTATTGAGGTGCAGAACTTTAGGTGCGATTTTTCTTATTTTCATCGAAAAATTGCCAAACGCACAGTTGCGGGACACACAGTTTTCAGTTGAACTTGGAAAGGCCGAAATAATAGTAAAACCACCCCCAAAATTACCCACTATAGAAAGTTCACAACCCCTCAACAATAATGTAAAACAACGTCTATTAAGTCTATTAACCGCTTTACGTGTTCACATGGGTTTAAAAATAGGACCTGGATTAGAACTATAGATTTTTTTGAAAATCATCATAGGGCCAAAACGAACATTTTCAACAAATACATGATGAACGCCTGCAAAACGCTTGAGCCCAATTCCTCCAAGTTTAACTGTACCCCATATTGTGTGTTAAACTCCTGTACGAAACGGGCGCACTGCCGAGTATAGAATGAATGGAGGCGCATTCACACAGATTGGTATTGTCACATTGTACTACCTATACATTTTTTTTTTTTTTTTTTTTTTTTTTGGTAATGCGACATATAGGCTCTTTTTATGGATGAAGATACCATGTATAGATAATTTATTTTGGTAGTCTAAATCTTATTCTTGAGATTTTATTAACTTATTTCAATCCAATTACTATCCAATTTTATTTTGGATTGTTTTGTTTTTCTTATTTTGCTTAATGTTCCTGAGCACACCAATATTGATAAAATCGCATTGTTTTTTACTATTGACACCAACTTTTCAGAGGTGCCATACTTTCTGTGATTTTCTTTTTTTGTCAGATCTGGTTGAGGCTTATTTTTTAGCGAAAACAGTTGTTCTTTTTTTTTCGTCGTTCAATTCGGGAACGTAACTTTTTTTTGATCAACTTTTTAGAAACTTTTTTGTGATGTGTTTGATGAAAAATTGTATATTAATGGGAAGTTTTTTCGAGTTTTTTTTTTTAACGTAGTTCACCGTGCGAGTCGGGTTTAATTTGATTTAGATTATTGTACAATTAGGATAGGACGCGTGATACCAAATATGTACGTGTTTTTTGTGGTTTTATATTTACTTTATTTGCATGTAGGCGTTACTGGGAGATTCTGGACTTTTATTTATTTAATTATCTTTAACAAAGATTACGTTTTTTTTTTTTTTTTAACATTTTCCAATTCTTAGCTTGAATAACGATCATCCTACGCTATTCAGCCTTTACCCTGCAAGACACACCGTATTTGCAGTGTAATATGTGAGTAACTGATCATGCACGCTGCTCAGTTACTTACACAGCCGGTCCTGCCGAGGCCGGAACCCGCGGAGAGAGTAGCCGACGCCTTGGGTCACTCGTCAACCCGGGGCAGTGGTCGAGGGAATCGGATCCCCCTAACCACCGGGGGGTCCGATCCACGGGGACACACTTGCACGCCGCGGTCATCTTAAGGTTCTGCATTTTTAATGCCACCAGCATTAATTTTAGTTTCATGCTAGACATGTCCTAGTATTTTTTCCTTCTTAGTCTGGGTACCAATTTCCCTCCCGTTCCAGGTCACTAGATTTTAGATTTAAATTTTAAGTCATTTTTATTTTGATTTATTTTATGCTTTTGTGTATCTCCCACTCTGAGTTTCCATAGTCTGTAATATCCTTTATTTATGTTTCCTATCCCTTAACCCTTTCCCGCACCCTGACGTAATTCTACATAATAGGATGCTGGTAGTTCCTGCACCTTGACATAGAATTATGCCATTGCGAATGCCCGGGCTCAAAAGCTGAACCCGTGCGTTCACTGTGGGATCCCGACAGTACGTGGTAGCTGGGATCCCGCAGTATCAGCCAGGATCGCAACTATCGCTATCCCATCTGTTTAGCCCTATAGACGCCGTGGTCATCGTGAACGCGGCATTCTATACTGCATCGGTGTGATGATCGGCACCCTCCGTGCAGGGCAGGTGACGATCGTTGCCGTGGGACCGATAAGGACCCCAGGGCTGCCCATAGTAGCAGCCTGTTGGCATCGTGCTTACAGCACGGTCGAACAGTGCCACTGCCAGCCTATGCAGAATGCTTAGTCTGACTATGTATTATGCTGCAATTAATGTTGCATTAGTATTGCATTATATTACAATGAATACGTGATCAAATGATCACTTGTTCATTTCCCACCCCGGGCCAAAATAAAACCGTAAAAAGTTTAAAAAAATAAGTGCAATAAAAAAAAAATTCCCCTGAAGTGAAAAATTTAATTGTCCAATAACGCCCGTAAAAATCAAAATGCCAAAAAACTTCATAAAACATTGAATGTTTCACATCTAACCTCATCAAGTAGCATAAAAGTGATCAAAAAGGTCACATTTTATCCTGACTGATACCAAGACAAATACAGCCTGTCCCGTAAATACTAGCCTTAAAACCCGCTCTGTAACAATAAAATATAAATGTTTGCTGTCCTTGTTACAACATGGCTATGCAAAACAAGCACATTTTCTCACAAATTCTTCTATATTCGCAAAACAATTCACCATAAAAACTATTAAATGGGTCTCGACCTAATCGTGATTACCGTGAAAAAGATAAACACATTATTGTTATGGTACGGTGAACAATGCCGTGGAAAAAAAATGCTAAACGTCCATAAACAAGATTGAATGATTTTTCAAGCACCACAGAAAGGAAGTGTTATAAATTCTTGATTATTAGCTTTGGTAACGCCCCTAAAATAGTCCTGAACATAGCAGCTAGCAGCTTTGCATTGTCAATTGACAACTCTTTTGCTCCTGTAGGACCTCATAAAGACTATACTACTTTTCCTTGAATAATTTAAAGTAAAACAACAACAATTACGTGTGCTTGGTTTTGTGTTTCAGATCCCTGTTGTGGTGGTCCACACATATCGGGGATTTAATTCCAAGTGCTTTAGGCATCTTAATAGAGAAGTAATTAAGTCACTGTTTAAGGGCTTTGAGGGGACTCCTACTATACGTATATAGTGTTCCTTCTTTATCTTTTTCCAGCTCCTCTTTTTTTGATTGCTCAGTATTTTATTGCTTTACTCTAAATCTGCTTAGTCTGCATGTAGATGTTTGATTCCGTCCTCCAAGCTTGCTATCCTTTGCTCCATCTCGGAGGTTTTGTTGTTCATTTAAATGAAAACTCTTCATCCACAATCCACAATATTACTCAGTTTGGGTGCCAGTTCCCTAGCTACTGCTTTAGCTGTTTAAAATCTTTAGATGACATATTGAGGTTTGACTCTTCATTATCTGAGTTTTCTGAATTTTCTGAACATTTTTCTGTCATTTCATTTCTTGTTGAAAATTTTTTTTGTCTTCTAGTGTCTCTATTGTTTGGGCAATCTTTACGTACATTGCCTTTATTTTTCTGGTTTGGCATGGTTTCCCCTTTTTTTTTCCCCTATATGTGTCCTCGTTATCCAAGCAGGCATCAATGAAGATACAGGGTCCATTTTTTTGTCAATCACATAAAAAAAAAAAACTTTTCATGCAAAAGTTCTACTAAACATTATAGAACTAAATCCTGGCAAGCTGACAGGGCGCTCCTTCCCTTCCGGCGCCTCGCTGTGCGCCCATTAAAACAAGTAACATCCAACATCTTGGGGGGTCTCTGTACTCGGTAGAAATTGCCAGAACAAATTGTATGGCAGGTTTTACTATTTATCCTTTTGGAAATGTGTACATTTAGGGCTAAAGAACGTATAAACCGGCACAATTTGACAATTCTAAATTTCACCTCCATTTGATTCAATTACTATGAAGATCTCAAGGGGTTAACAATCTCACTAAAAACCATTTCTGATAGATATTTTGATGTTAAATATGTAAAATTTCATTCAAAACTGTATTTATCCCCAAAAGAGTAAATTCTGAAAATACAGAAAAAAAAAAAAATTAAAAAAATTGCTATTCGATTTGTAAGCCGCGCAACATCAAAATAATCATCCAGACATTTCAAAAATTATGAAAAATGTAAAGTAGACATATGGGAAATGTTATTCAGCAACTTATTTAGATAGTAAAATCTATCTACCTGAAAATGTAAATGATTAGAATTTCAAAAAAGGGAAAATTTTTAAAAAAAATTCATTATTTTTCTTTTTTTGGAAAGAAACGCAAAACTTATCAGCCAAGATTACAACTAAAACTGAAGTACAAAATGTGGGGGAAAAAAAAGAATCTCAGAATCGCTTTGATAAGTAACAGTGTTCAAAGTTATAACCATAAAAGTGATGCAAGTCAGAATCAAAAAATGGGGCTGAAGCCTTAAGCTGTAAAATGGCCTGTGTCCTTAAGGTGGTTAAAGCATTTAAACGCTTTACATCTGCTGAAAAACATAACGAAGATTAGCGTCGGCATAGCTCACCCTAAACTGGTGCACGGCATTTGACTTTTACGACTCCATCGGAAGTGGGATAGGTTTCCTTGAGAACAAATTTACAGACCGGCCTGTACCTTAATTGTGTCATCCTGGGAACTGATAAATTCTCAAACTTTACTATAGCAACTAGAATTTGTAATACAGGTTTTTGAAAGGTTCTATAGTTTTCAACAAGGCTCTCCAAACATAACTTCTACCAAAACGGGGAACTCTGGTTGCAATCTGGGTATACAAGCCTCACACAATATGCACTTTTTGATCTCAAACTAGATCCGAGCACAAACTGATACCTCGGTGAACTATTTGATGTAAATAAAAGTATGAATTTAAAAGTCCAGGAGATACCGCGCTTGTTTTATTGTTATTAGGTCTGTGTATTTTTTTACTTGTTATGGTCCATTGGAATTATTTAGAAATAAAAATTGGAGCCTATATTTGTATGGCATGTACCCCGCAAATATGTTGCTTTGACCACTATAATACTTTTGACTCATGAACTCCAACCAAGACTTTGCAATACTTGAATTCCAATGGGAATATGGAGACCAAGACTGTGCCTGAGGAGGCTGCTTTATCACTTGCAACAACACCTTATTCAGCGCAAGTTTCACACCACTGCGGGCAGCCAGTCAAACACAAACACTCGGTCCAGGTAGTGGCTTGTGTCATCGTCCGCAGTGGTACAGAGAGATCACAAACCTCTAAGCCTTACAGTCTCTACACTTCTTTCCTCTGTAGTCCAATCGTTATTTAGAGATGGCTGGCACTGCCAGGTGATAATTAGATTGGGAACATATTAAAACTGTATTATGACACAATTTCTTAGAGTGGCAATGCACCACATGAATAAGGATCCTTTTTATTAATTAAACCCTATTCAATAACCTATCACCTCTGGTATTACACAATCACAATGATAGAATTGGAGTGAGTTTCACTCACTTTAAGTAATTTAAACTCCTATCGACAATTATATGTGGATGCAAATGGGTCAGGAGAAGAATACGGAGAAAAGATGAAGTTGAAGGAATTTTCTAGTTTGATAAAGGAAGGCCAACTTATGGGTGTGATGGGTATGAAAGGTGATCAGAATGTTCCAGCCAAGACAATGACCCAAAGCGTTATGATGGGATTGGAATAGAAATGGTTCTAGGTGTTGGATGCTAAAAATGGAGCCTGATGGACAAAAGTTCAAAACATTGTGATTCATTGCTTGAGTGCTATAGTGACACCCTGTGACCATTTTTAAAGGCTCGATGAGACCAGTTAGACTTTAATTGGTACATGCAATGTATACAGGGCCGATTTAGGGTGGTGCAAGCCTCTGGTTGGCAAGTGGTGGGCTCTCATCATGTTTCCAGTAAAATATTTAAAGTGCCCCATAATAAAAATACACATTAGTATTTATACAGCCCCCTAGTAATTAACCAAAATAATAAAACTTCATTACCTTCTCTCGCTCCCCTTTACATGGCCAACTTCCTCCACTTTCATACTCAGATGGCATAGATTGTGTGATATAACCGTGCAGGATTTCTGACGTCTTGTCCTCTGTCTATGGTGAAGCAGGAAGCATAGTTCCATTGATCTGCCATGACAAAAGCTGTGTTGGGGATCAGAGTCGCATCTGGCTGCTTCCTGGTTCTCTGAGCTGGCTTCAACAGTGAAGAGCTAGGGAGCCAGACCAGATTCAATCCCAGCACAATTAGGAGCGATTTCAGGTGCCATTTGATCACCCAAGTCGCCCACACTAAATCTACAATTGTTGGTTAGGGCATTGGAAAAACTCACCCTGAACCCTCCCTTTAATACGGCCCTGAGTGTATGTTATTAATAATTAACATCGTTTTATGTAATAGAAATCTAAACATGATAAGTAGTTTTAGAACACATGGGGCAGATTTATCACGCCTGTCTGAAAGTAAGAATATTTCTAGTTGCCAATGGCAACACAATCACAGCTCAGCTTTATCATTTCACCAGTGCTCATGATATTTTAAAGGGGAGCTGTGATTGCGTGCGCAGGAACAACTGGAAATATTCTGACTTCAGACAAACTTGATAATCTGCCCCTTTATCTTGAATTTTCTGGTCAGCTATCATCCTATTTAACCTTAACAAACAAAACACAGATTGATAAAACATATCAGCGGCGCACACATGTGATTTCAGCAAGCAGCTCAGCCTCTCAGGGAGGTAGTCAAAGACGGGAGCCGAAGCACCGAAGAAGAAGAGAACCTGCAGGGGGGCGTTGGAAAGATGGTTGAGAATTTGTTTTCTATAGACTTTAGTATAAGGTGAGTTAAGGTTTTTTTTAGCTTATCTCGAGTATATACGGTAATCCCATTTCATATAACCTCTAGAAAAGCATTGCAGTGTCAACGTAGAGAGACCATTTAAATAACACATACACAATGTCTAGACTAACTTTGATGCTGGTAGCATACTGTTATAAAAAGGAAATCTCACACAGGTATGTGATCTTAAATCAACACTTCAAAGACTGAGTTCTCCCAGCTCTCTTACAATTTAGGTCAACTCTAATTGACTTTCAAATATGTAACTGAATATTATTCCCTTTAGTATAAACAAAGGGTAATGCAAGGTTTTACATTGTAGTGTGTAAACTGATACACCAAAGAAAAATATAGGCAACGGTAATCTTTATCCAGAGCGTTCTTATTATGAAGTTTTGTCGAAAACTATGTGTAGGTAAACTTAATCTATGTACAGAACATTGCTATTAGCTTAAAAACAGAGCTAAGTAAAAAAAGAAAACAGGAACATGCAGTATTTGTATACAAAAATGTCCTAATAAGATATCTTAATTCTTATTACATAAGTCCTTCTGTATATAAGTAGGGCCTTTACTGCAACTTAAACAATGGCAGAAATCAAAAGTCCTTAAAATCATTGGAGATTTTAACCAATCCCATATATACTTTGGGCGGTTGAGGAATATCATTAGGGCAATTACGAAAGCGGTCTTTGAGCTGTCGGTTAGGAAATGTAATACTACAGATAAATCCCATGGCATCATGAACTGTTTGGATTTGGGTCTGACCTATTTGTTGGGTCTTATGAACCTTTATCAATTTGTGGTATGCCGGAGAGCATCTTAGAACAAATTGAGTGCTGATATTCTAGACTTTTAGGGTGTTGGTCATCAAGTAATAAAAAAGATTTGGAGGGAACCAGCTCACCTTGTCTCCTTAAGTGTGTTGAGTGAGGCACGGGCCCACCCTCTGCTGGGGATACAAAGAATTGTGACAGCAAAAATCCACGGTCCAGCCACCGCTCCAAACACTTGAAGTTTTTGGTCTTGGAGCGTTTTGCGTTTTGGCAGATATACAGGTCCTTAGCATGACTAAGGACAGTATATCTGCCCGAAACGCGAAGCTGTGAGGTGCTACTGTAGTGGAGTTTTGTACGCCATGTAAGGCTTCAATAAAAGACCAAAAAATTTCAAGTGTTTGGAGCGTGGCTGGACCGTGGATTGTTTGTGCTGTCACAATTTGTTGGTCATCAAGCCCTGGTGAAAACAGCCCTGTAGGAACTCTAGAACCTAAGAATGTTTGGAGAAGAATTAGGTGGGATAAACTTCAAAAAAGGACACAAAAACCTTACCAAATTTTTAAATATGGCAGATGTATTGTTTTCCAACTTGCCTTTATGTGGAGATTCCTTTGTCAGATGCCTGTAGTCTTTAACAAACTCCCTTTCAGAATCCAAGATGACAGAGAAGACCTGCTTGGGGGATGCAGAACTGGACCCTGAGAAAACAGATCTTTTCGGGGGGGGGGGGGGGGGGGGGTTCCGAACAACTAGCTGGGTCCTGTGTTTCTTCTCCTTGACGATGGAGATAAGCACAACTGCCATGATATTGTCTGAGAGTGGTTTTTCAGCAGGGAACACTCTGTTTTAAGGCTTCCATATTGCTGTTAGCTCGCCCCGTAATTCAAGGGCACAGATGGGTTAAGAAAGGCCCAGACCCCTGTGTAACTAAGTCCCTGCTATAATTCGCCACATCGCCATACTGACTGGGTTGTGTCTGTACAGCTATAATGGGCCATTGTAGCAGCTACCACTTTCCATAAATGGACGTTGTACGTCCACTAATTAACAGAGGTTTTTTACTGAAAGAAGAATCTTACATCCTGTCAAGGTGACAAGATGGTTCCAGGAATGTAGAATCAGCAAGTTCGGATCGCTCTGGCACCACTGGACTGATGGTACACTAAAGTTCATCAACCAACATTTCATTGCCATCCCCTGACTTTAGTTAATAATAGAGACCTCTTCTCTTCTGGGAGGAAAAGATGGTTGGATTGAGTTTAAAGATGTGACCAGAATCTGACTTCTGTACTAGGAGTAAGATGGGATTTTTCCAGTTTTGAACCAACCCAGGGTCTGCAGCATATGTGATAGTCAGATCCCTGTGTTGTACTTCAAACTTGTCCACCTTTGAGATTGTCCAGCAAGGTTACAATAGATTGCCTTTCTAAGATGAAGAGATACTACTTCCACCATTAGTTTGAGGAATTTTTGGGAGCCAAGGATATCCCAAATGGAAGTCGTTTGTTGAACTGGAAATAAAAGGTTCTTCCCAATAGTGTCAGTACCGCAAACAATAGGATTTTTAGGAAAGCTTATATAAATTTGAAAGTGTAGTACCCATCACTTAAATCGATGGTGCACACGTACGCTCCCAGATGGATAGGGCAGCCGCGTGTGTGTACTGACTACATCTTGAAACGCTTTGTCAATAAATAGTTGTTTAATTTTTTTGACTGAATATTAGCCCGTAGGAGCCAGTGGGTTTCTTCTAGTAAAAGAGAGGAGAGTATAGCAATCGGTTTCCTTTAATTTTGTTTGGGATACCAGATAATGACACCCAATTTCTAATAATTTTTGGTTCTCTAGCCACATTAGAGACTAAGATTCTTGAGTATGCGCCTGGTTACAATGAAGGAGTTGGAGGACAGGCACATGTTAACTCAGGTTTGTATACTCTTTCTATCAACTGAGAAATCCAAAAGTTTGATGTAAATTGACCACATTGTAGAGGAGAGTCCAGTAATCCAGTAATACTTCCCACTCTTGATGTCATGTTTTTTATAGGAGGTGGTGGGGCTTTTTCTAAAATGGCATCTAACTCGCGTCCAAAACATAAGGTCCCATCTAAATGGAAGACAACACAGCTGGATTTGGACCTGAAATCTCCACCCACCATCTTAACCACAGGGTTATCTTGCGTGATAGATAGGGCTCTTCCTTTGCACCGAAGAGGACACCTTCCACCAAGTGTCTGCAATGAAGGCAGTTGCCTATTAATGTATCACTTTCAAAACAAGATCCAAGCTTTGCCAAAAATCTACATGGAGGAATTGAGATAATAGTCATTCAAGATAACCCAATTGAAAAGAGAACATCTTTTACAGAAGATACATCGATGGTCTACAGAGGCATACAATCTCATTGAAACCATCAACACCAATGTTTGGGGCCAATTCTTTCACTCCCAATTCTTCAAGCCATGAGATCGAATTCTTGACCTACATTACAAAAAATCGAAGGAACATACAAACGAAAAGATATTTAAAAAAGTTGATTACAAAATAGTCACTTTTGTGAATGAAAAAAACCACCAATCACACCAAATGAAAAAAAAACATTCCAGTTAGCCAATTCTGTCGGGTTCGCAAATTCACTCAAACTAAAAAATTCTTGAACAGAGCAAAATCCTTTCTAAAAGATTGCGTGATATGGGCTTTCCCGGAGATATCGTGGAATAAAAAAACTCATACAATCCAAATGTCTCAATAATCCTTGAAAAACATTGGCAAGTCTTGTTTAATGACCCCTACTTATCCAAAGTACCCCAAAAAAAACCCGTATAATATACAGACTAGTTCAAAATTCAAGAATTATGCTGGCTCCCAGCAAACAACTACGCAATATCACATCCAAAAAAAACTAGATAAGCTCCATATCCCAGATATACAGGAATTTCAAATCCGGCCAATCCAGCTATAAGTTATGTTTAAACATTACGTATAAGCTAGAGTTCCCATGCAGTCTCCAATATGTAGGCCGCACAACCAACAACTCAAATCCCGCATGAATAGCCATAAAAGCAATACCACAAATGGTTACACAAAACATTTTTTTTCAACTTTTTCTGATACACCTATCAAACAAATTCCAGAAGGGAATGACTGACTCAATAAACTGTGCCAAAGAGGGATGTTCTGGACATCATTTACAATACCCCTCATGAAATCCCCTTTCCCAATGCCACCACTTATTATTATTCCAAATCCCCCGCTCCAAAAAACTCCCCCACCACACATTACACTTCAGTTCATCCCCTCCACCTCAGTTCATACTTATCATTAATTTCCAGCAGACCAATCCTCAACTTATAGTGTAATACCTCTTATGGAACGTATCACCCATCATCACGGACTTAAATACCCCCACTGTACAATTAATCTCCTTTTATCCATACTTATTGTTTAAAATTTTTTTTTTTTTTCTTCTTCACACTTGTACTCCACATTGGCATCAAACAAGGTTGAGCTGTCTGGATAAAGCACTTCACCGCATAAGCTCTTTACTAAAAGGTCACCGCTAGAGATGAGCGAGCACTAAAATGCTCGGGTACTCGTTATTCGAGACGAACTTTTCCCGATGCTCGAGTGCTGTCTCGAAGAACGAGCCCCATTGAAGTCCATGGGAGACTCAAGCATTTTTCTCAAGGGACCAAGGCTCTGCACAGGGAGGGGAAGCTTGGCCAAACACCTGGGAACCTCAGAAAAGGATGGAAACACCACGGAAATGGACAGGAAACAGCAGGGGGCAGCAGGCATGGATGCCTCTGAGCTGCTTAATGCACCATATGCCAAAATTATGGGCAACAGCATGGCCATGACAGAGTGACAGAATTGCGGTAGATAGATCTAAACATCCAATAATTGACCCTGAACTATTGGGGAGGCATGCAGAGGCAGCAGTGGCAGGTCTAGAGAGTCTCATGGCGACATTACCTAAATAGACTCAGGTTTCACCAAAGGAGGTGAAATGATTTCTTATGTGAACAAAGGGTACGGTTATTTAGCGATATAACACAGCATGGTGGCGACATAGTGACCAAGTTCCATTACGTATTGTGATGAAACACCCAAAAATGAGCTGACACAGCTCTTTTGATAAGGAACAACATGTGGAGGCAGCCCATGGAGACGACTTCAGATTAAGAGCGACAGTATGGGGCATTCATATTGCGCTGCTATGATTGCAACTTCAGGTCTCCAGCATGGCGGCGACAGATGGGCCGAAGTTCCACGATGTATCTGGTGAAACACCTGAAAATCTGCCGACACAGCTCGTTTGAGAAGGGGATGAATGTGCTGATATACTCTCGTGCTCCAGCGTTCTGGTTATAGAGAGTTGAAAGAGACATTGGGGGAACTGTGGAGGATCTGGTGGAGGCAAAAGGACAGGAAACAGCGTTCTTATAAGTTTAGGTATGGCGGGGGGACGGAAGTAAAACAGATGCCCAAGAAGCGACTGATGAAATAATATTGGTAAATGATAAAAGTTTGCCAGTATATTTTGTGGATTACACAGCAGGGTGGCGACAAAGTAACAAGTTTGATGTGGAATCCAGAAAAAACAAACCCAAACTTTGGACCTAACACAGTTGTTTGATAAGGAGATCATGTATGGAGGCAGCTATATGGAGACGAATTTTGGAGGCCAGCTTGGCGGATGACGTGTGGAGGGTAGCAATGGAGACATGTGTGGAGCCAGCTAAAAAGCGACATGTGGAGGCTGCATGGAGACAATTTACAATTGATAGTGCCTGTATGGGCAGTCCAAAAAAGTTTTCAAACCAGAGAGCAGGTAGGTGGTCCTCCAGAAAAATTAAATACATAGAGGACTATAGCTAGAGCCAGTTGGCCCTGCTAAAAATAAGCCAGTTTCCTCTGCTTTAGTGTACAAAGAGGAGGAGAGGAGGACAATGAGGAGGAGGAGTGAGAGACGTATTTTCATGTTGATGCTTCTTTCAACCTGTAGGAGATGAAAAATCCGAGAAGAACTATCCAGGCTTTATTATTCACTCTTGATAAGCGTAGCTCTGTCAGTCAACAACAGGCGTTGTAACGCTTATCGGTATTGATGCACCACGCAGCTAGCCCATGCTTACTGACAACACCGGCACAGCAGCTTGGGGAGCGCCGCACCCTGGGCAGTTGGCAGTCCTTTACTACCTCCAGCCCGCTTGTTCCAAGCTGACGCGCTTCTTGATCCCACATGCTCCCTCTTGAACCCCCCTATTGTAGGGAGCTGTTTGTGATCATTTAGGGACGATGGTATGGTCAGCTCGTACAACAAAACCCTCACCATCGTGATGTAAAAAGATTCAGCCCTACTCTGCCGAGACTGCACTTTGTGACTATGTACTCTGGGACCGGGTGACATAATCTTCTCACCTGGCAAGCTGTTCCTTTTTAAGCGTACCCTCGCCATGCTGGACAAGCTGCCTGCTCGCCTACCTCTCACCTCGTAACTTGGTCCCGCAGATTCACGCCCATCGTGCCGCTATCTGCTGTAAGAAGGGAAATATGTTCGTCAGCTTGTGCCACCGAGGCCTGGCTGGTATTCATGCATTCTCACATCCTCCCTTTCCTCTTCAGGGATGAGAGTGGAAAGACCTTTGCTTTGTACCATGGGTCGCAGGAGAGTGAATACCCATATTACATCGGTGTTGCGGGAATAAATTCTTTGACGTCGATGGGTCACAGGATAGGGCAGCCTCTACAGGATGAAATCCTGCCATGCGCGCCAGAAGAAGTCCCCAACGCGCACAAATTCACACTCCCCTCACTGCCTGACTGCCCATTTCTTTTCCTCTCTTCCACCTTACTCTTCTTCTTCGCCCAACCTCTGTGCGACCACGCTGAACAGAATGAAGGACTGAACATGGTCCCCTCTTTCGTCCTCGCCAACATCTTCCTCCTCCTCTCTCCCTTCCTCCCCTTTCTCCCTCCCTCCGATATGCGCTGAGAAACACCTAAAGGGTGCTTTGCTATAACAAGGGGAATCTCTTCCCAGTTCTTGTGAACGAGCGCAAAGCTTCTGACTTCATGCTGACCAGCGAGGTTTCAACACGGCCAAGCAGAGCGGGATGGTGAGGCTGATGATGGCGGCAATCGCCACTGACCACTGTGTTGACTCCTCAAAGTTACTCACACCATGGGAACCGACTGAATTCAGACACTCCACGTCCACTCCTCATTGTAAAGACCTTGAGGAAAGCTGAGAGATTCCCTGGAACTACCAGTTCGTGTGAAGTTGAATTCTGGGAGTCTACACCAATCCGCTCTCGCGGGAACTGGACCTGGTACTCTGGTTAAAATGTGATTTCACTGGTTAATGTTGAATTTCCACCTGTTGGCCACGTCGCACAACAGTCGGTGGAGTCTGTGCAGTTAGGAGTTGTCGTCGCTTTTGCTCTGCCCCTGAGAGTGCGAGCGCTCTGTGCGTGACTTCCTTAAATGCGTACAGATGGCGGCGCAACCTTTTGAGCAAATAATCAGACACGATTGGGGTAGGTCTTGAGGAGCAGGAGACGCTTGAACTATGAGATTTACACCACATGGGGCAGGCATAGACCACATGTGTTCAGTCTGCCGAGTGCAGAGACGCCACCAGGTACAGGCGTGATCCGGCCTCCCACAACCTGCCGGCTCAGGTTCAAGCGGTGGCAGCCACATATCACAGGTCGCGCCGTGATGCCTGTGATAGCTCTGGTGGTGTGCCTTTTAAAAATCGCTTCGAGGCTCATCAGTTTGAGCACGCGCCCTCGCTCTGCTGTTCGCTTAGCCTGGCAATGGCACTGCTTGGCTGTGCCTAGACGCTCACCGACTACTGCTGCGCCGGCCATGCCCACGATGGTAATTCGGATGCAGAGGAGGTGGAGGATGGGGTTGGGAGAGGAGCCATAGTATCCTTGGAGACGATGGAGACCGAGGTAGGCCCCAGCAATCCTCGGCGTTGGCATTATTTAGCAGCTCCCCAGGGCTCAGACTCGTCCCCCGCCTCCACCAATTATAACACCAATGTGCCGTACGATATATAGTGGCCCTGCCCGGCAGCAACTCGTTCCACGTTCCGTGGTCAGGTGGACCCTTTTCAGAAAAAGGCGTGGTCAGGGCACGGATGATGTTCATGTAACGTGCTTGTGCAGGGCTGGGACGCACATAGACGGAAAAGTAGTGGCGGGCTGGGGACCGAAAATACCGAGGGTGCCGCTGGCGCTTGGCCATGAGTTTTGACGAAAGCTCTCGTTCTACCAAACTAGGGCAGCATCTCCAGGCCTAAGCAACTTGGAGGATGTGGACGTTGAGGCTGGCGTGTGGGGTTGGGTATGCGTATACTTACTTTTCCGTTTTTGCCGCTCGGCCCCTCGTCTGGGTTATGGAGAGCGAACGCGGTGGTGGAGATGGGTGAGTAATCGTGGAGGCGAAAGATGGGTTTTCGCACCGGGAGTGTTATGGGGTGTGGTCCTTGGCAGGGGCTGACTAGCGATGACACAGGGAAGGAGTCATGTTGTGCTACCGTCGGAGGGTGAAAGGGCTGTGGTTGCTCTATTGAGGGTGGTTGTGTTTTAGCATTCATATGCCTGCGCATACTGGTGGTTAGTTAAGCTAAGTAGTGGTGGAACCCCCTCGTGATTATCCTAGTTGCAAAGGTGGCACACCACAGTCCAATCGGTCATCCGGTGTCTTTCTTTTTAAGAACCTCCATACTTTGAAATCAGCTCCCCTCGCCACCGGGAGCTTTACTACGGTGCCAAAACATTGACGCTGATCATCCACCTGCTCTGGCTCTGCCCCTTTCCGTTTGCGCCCCACCACTGCCTCTTCTCATCCTGTTTTTGCTATAGTAGAACTCGCTTACAGCGGATTTCGCCTTTCTCAGAAGCCACTGTGTTTCACCCGGCCAATCAACCCAGCTTGGGTCGGTCCCTCTATCATCCTCCGATCCCTCAGTTCTGTGCTCTTCCCCCCTCGACTTCCAGTGTCCCCTCCTGACACACAACGACCATTCCACCCTTTCTGACAGCACCCGTTTCTCGCTCATCGTTGCCTCCGTAGCACTTTCCAATTCATTTAAAACAAACAAATTCTACCATATGTCACACAATGCACAAAAAAAAAAAACCCCCCATCCCAAACAAACCCACACAGATTGGCGACTGGTGGAAAACCGGGCTCGGAAAATTGCTCCAGCAGCAAACCGGACAATTGGTTTGTGACTGTTGTGAAGGGTCAGAAAACTTCCTCAGAGTATGTGGCCGCTTCAAATGCCAAATTTTGCTGCCGGCGGTGGCCAAGACTGGGGGAAGGAGGCTGAGGTGGAGGGGCCGGAGGAGTGCTGATTTCGGTGACATGTGGACTACGTGGAGACTGTCTGGTGGACAAGGCTAGAAGCATTGTCCGCATCCACGACATCACCGCTTCTAGCACGTGTTCTTGGCATCAACAGTCTAGTCTAATACTACCACGATCCCAGTAACTTAGACAATGAGAACCTGGGAGTGTAAGCTCTGTGGCGTTCCCCATGCTCCCCCATCAGCAGGTGGTTCTCTCTAACAAACCAACCGACCACCAGCACCACCCCCGGGCTACCCTTGCTGACCCCTGCAGTAGAATGGCACGCCCCGTCCATCGTACCCTGTCGGGGCGTTCCTTACCCCCTAAGTCCCTCGTTTTTTTGAACATTTCCAAATTAGTAAAGTGTAACTTTAATTTTTTTTTTTTTTTTTTTTTTTTTGTGTTTATTTTTTTTATGTTATGTATTTTTTAACAAAACGAGCTTCCTCTATTGCTACTATGGTAGGTTTCTTCTAATCTTCTCCCTACATGCCAGCAGACACACACAACTGGATTTGTGCTGTGCCTGTATGCTTTGGCGAGCTATAAAATAAGGAAATAAAGGAAAAAAAAAAAAAAAAAAAATCAGCAGAACTCTGCCCAATTCTAATCAAATCCCCTAATACAATGTCCCCTTCGGTTGTTTGAGAGTGGATATCGTGTCACTAAGAGTCTAAACACAATGGTCGCAGGTCTCCCCAAGCAAAATCCTCACCAATATGAGATACTAGTCTTGCACTATAATGCCAGCAAGCCCAGCCAAGGCCATACAATAGCGTTATATTTTCCTTTTTTTTTTGTTTGTCCTAAGAAGCCGTTGGGTTTCTCTCCTATGGCTATTTTTGTAGCCGACAACTGAAAACCACACTGCTTTGCAAGAATGAGTTGAGTGACTATAAAATGAAATAAGAGGTAAAAAAACAAAAAAAGAAAACGCCAGGGACTCTGCCTAATTCTAATAAACCCCTAATAATATTGTCCCACCCACTATTGGGGTACTTGTGTTTGAGGTGGATATGTGTGTCACTAAGAGCTAAACACAAAACGTGTAGCATCCCCCCCTCCCCCCGCAAATTCCTCACAATATGGTCTACTGACCCTACTAGTGCCAGCAAGCCCCAGCCACAAGAAAACAAAAAAAAAAAAAGTATAACGTTATTTGTAGCCCCTACAGACAGGGCTGTGGTTTTGTTGAATCACTCCTGCCTAACATTCTTCGAAATAGAACACACCTAACAGCTTTTCCCTGACCAGCAGCCAGCTCTCGTCCCTAGCGGCATCGCAGACACAGAATGAAATCCGAGCAAGCGCGGGCAGCGGCATTCATCCCAGGGTCACCTGATCTGGGCCACCACCACTGCTATACCGACGTGTAAGGGTACCACGTCATGCTGGGGTAGGAGTGCAGAGGTCTCCTGGCTTGTGATTGGCTTGTTTATGTTTCTGTTCCGCCAAAAAAAGGCAAAATGTGAGGCGGAAGTCGGGGCCATTTTTCTTCTCGAGCGGGAGCGAATATGTCGTCGACAACGAGTCAGTTTCGATACGCTAAATCGCGAACGAGCATCAAGCCTACGAGTATGTTTCGCTCATCTCTATATATCAGATTCAAATCCGCAGTCAGTTGGTGACTGACGGTTTATTTTGGGGGATTTTCCACAGGGGAGATTATGATCGGATTGACCGTAAGTAAAAAACATTAGATATAATGTTTTGTCTTCGTTCTGGTAATTAATGTGACAACCCCAATCCCAGAAGTGTTTGTGTTTAGAAATGAGTTTATGTCATGGGGGCGTTTGTTATAAATTTCTAACATTCGCCCTATCACGAATCACACACACTTTCCAGAATATATGAAGCATAACGGCCGATCCCCTTCCTGTCAACCCCTCCCCAGACTGAAAAGAATTGAACAATTTGGGAATATTTTTGCCAGTTTCTCTAGGAGGTAATACCACCATACTTACAATATTTCCTTTCTCTAGTTCCATATGTAATGTTCATTTTAGAAAGAGAAGAGGATAGTCTAACAATACATTCCAGGCCTCTCTCTTTCTCTGTTTGCCATTTTTTCTTTTTTCCAGATGGTGGAGAGAGGTGAGTACTATCTATCTGTGGGATTATATGCTCAAGTGATACCCCTCCATAACTTTTTTTCACTCGGGTTTAAGAATGCTTTTCTCAGCACATCTAGATAATATTCCTCATGATTCAAGTTGAATAGATCAGTGGCATTATCAGTATGGTCAGCATTGTCAGAATATGTCCATGAGGCCACATGTCATATTAACGAAAACCACCCCAAAGAGGTAGAGGTACTTCATAGTATAATATTAATACTGGGTTAAAAAAGACACTTTCCATCAATCAACGAGAAGGGTAGGGTATTGGGATGAGGAAGTGGATATAAGGGAAATCCTCATAGCATAACAACCGCAATGTATTTAGTTTTTAAAAGGCATCTAGACACTTCTGAAGCTCTCTCCGCTTGTCCTGCTGTGACCAGCGCCGAGTCAGGCTATTCCAAGATTGACAGCAGTCTTCCATAGTAAAAAAAAGCCTGTTCGCTTACCGTGCTATAATAAACCTACTTTTTCTCCCAAACGGAGACAGTGCTCCCGCCCAATCCCCCCCCTCGTTTTCTTTTGAGATTATTGATATTAGATCTGGAAAACAAACTTACAACCCATAATTTTTTGGATGGACCCATCAGTATATTTAATAAATTAATATGTCCCCTCCCAGTCGCATCTCTAAACCTTTGTCCAGACTAATACATTAAGTTGTAAAAATTTAATCTTTCCTCATACATAAGACCACTCCAAACATAACCCCTTATCATCTTGTTGGGCTCTAACGTTGAACCCTCCCATCCAGCTCACGGGCACCTTGATCCTTTTTATGGACGCGGTCGCCCAGACTGTGACACAAGATCTACAGGTGTGGTCCGACCAGTGCCCTTGTATGTGGTAATAATTACAGATACCTATCACGAGGTTCCAATTCACTTTGATACTATGACATTCTACTACCTATGCTTTATGTTATCAAGCGGCAACTGCTATCTGCATCTTTGTTATCATAATTAAACGTTATTGAATCACTAGCACCACCCCATAGACAACCTCCCATTAACTTCCTCCTATTACTTCCTCGCCCCCTGTGGTTCCCTCCCCGCTCTTCTAAATCTCTTGACTCTCTTCGCTTCTCTCGGCTTGCCCCCCGGCCGATCTTCCGACTCCCCCAGACCATGTCCTTCTCAACAAGGGACTCTCCCAGATTACTTACCTCCACCCAAGGACATATTTTGTTTGGATTATTGGCCCCCGGTGGCATAAAACCTAACCTTTAATCTCACTTATTAAACCGTCATTTGCCAAGTGATCGACCAAACATTCAAATTTGTCCAAGGGTCACCCTGCATGGCCATGAACATCCTCCATTAAGACTGTATTACAATACACAGTTGGTGTCAATCTGCAAAAATAGACAGTGCTATAGTCAATACCTCTATATCATTTATAAAAATATATTAAATAGTAGTGGGACAAGCACGAACCTGAGGTTATAGACATCATAACTGTGTTGACCATTCCGAAGAGGAAATCATGACCACAAATCCTGGATCGATCCTTCAGCCCCAGTTCTCAATCAATGCAAATTATTTCTGCCAAACCAATAACCCTAATTTACCCAGCAGGCGCTATGAAGGGACAGTGTCAAAGCCTTTGCAAAGCCAGAACACAATATCCACAGCTGCCCTGCATCCAGGCACCTCTGATCACCTCTTCATAGAAGCCAGATAAGGTTAGTTTGACAACTTCTATTCTTCGTAAACCTATGATGGTTATCACTTATTATTTCTCTTGATGTCACACTCCATATGTAGTCTTTTACTAACCCTTCCAATACTTTACGAATACCTGAAGATTTTAGACAGCGGGTTTACAGCAATACAGAAATGAGATTCTTTAAGACACCTCTTGGGGGTGTAACCCATCTGGTCCAGGAGCTTTGTACACAATTTATTTTATTGAGCTTAGATTGGATAATGTCTTACATTTAGCCAGTGAGTTATTACAGGGGTGCATGACCCGCACTGGCACCACCCACCAAGTCAGAAGTTTCTCTCTTCATGGTATAAAACGGATAGCAAAAACCATATTAAGTAATCTCCGCTTCTATCTGCGTCTCAGTCACCGATGCCACATTTTCAGAATAAAGGGGGTCCCAAACCTGTTGTGACCAGTTTTTTTTGCATGATATATACTTAAAAATTTTCTTGGGAGTTGTTTTGCTATCTTTGGCCACCTGTCTGTCATTTTGTTATTTTGGTGTTGGATTTCCTTTTACAGTTTTGGAAGTTTGTTGAAAGTATTGAAAGCCTCAGGTGACCCGTCAGATTTATATGTTTATGCCCTCTTTTTCTCATTAATTGCCCTTTTAACTGTAGCTGTAAGCCACGAGGGGTAAGCCTTGCTCACAAGAATTGACTAGAGAAAAAAAAAAAAAAAAAAAAAGTTCTAAAGAATTTGGTCTGTTGGACCATGGGTGCAATACCAATACCAACATATATAGATATCGTTAACGGTACAAGTTGAACATTCTACACTCTTCTCTGTATACAACGGTTGTTTTTATAAGAGAGAAGGCAAGCATTATTTTTAATTGCTATAAAAGTACCTCGTTATTTCTAACGCAGATGCTACCAAAAAATGTGTGGAAATTGCCATGATGCCAACCTAAGTTATTGTCACGTTCTGGAGACACCTTGCTAAGGAGCCACTACACTCCTCAAAAATCTATAGCTACATTTTTGGCTACAAAAGGTCCTGGATTGGGGGCGGTCCCGTGTGGGATTGTTCTGTGTCCCTCACTCAAAAAAAAACAGAAACATTTTCGATTAAGGCGGTGGCCGCCCACATTTTAACACGTCGAATTTTATAAATTGCAGCACTACAGGAGTAGTATTTAATCATTCCTGTGCCCATGCGGACTCAAATATGTGGGGGTGAACCACACGGGAATTGAGGATTCGTTTCCAAGAGCATATGAGAGACATTTCCCGAACGGTAAGCTTTCACCCAATGATCCGAAAAATAGCGAAATTGAAACCTGTCCAAAACATTCTTTGAATGCCATAACAGCAGATGGCAAGAATAAACGGCGGGTATATGGCATAGACAAAAGTATTCCTGGAGCCCGCGGAGGGGACACTTTCAAGAAACTTTGATAAGAAAGAATTGAACTGAAATGGATAGTCAAATTGGCTACCACAACCCATTGGGCTAAATGAGAAAGTGTCGTCTCCCTTTTGTGTGTTGAGCTTGACCTGGAGTCGCTAGATAGTACAATTAATTTTAAATTTGAGTTTGCGTTAACAGTACATTTTCTTTGTTCCTTGTTGGTATATATAGGTTTCCGATAGTTAGGGGACTGATTGTATATTCGGTATTAGATTTAATCATACTGGTCTTTGTGTTTTGATCTAGGGATCGAGTGCTATTGTAGATTAGATGAATGGTGATATCGACATTGAATAAAATTTTTTGAGCAGGGTTTGAAGGAGCTCAAGTTGGAACGACTCATATGACAACATTCGTATTGCGTCGCTTCTCTTTCAGGGGGTTGTTTCGCCAACAGGCCTAAATGGCACTTTAAACTATTCGTATGTTATTTCCAATTAATATATTGGTTTTTACACTATGAGGCATCATTATTATGATGGTCCTATACCCATTATATAACTTTCAGCAACCGAATTCATCCAGTTATTATACAGGTCAGCTATAGTGATCCTCTCACTTTTAGATCACACACTTTTTCTATAGGACATTTATTCCACAAGATATAAATTTTTCACATTCATGCAGGTTTTAGGTCCAACAGGGCGCAGCTTCAGCTTACATGCTTATTTTACCACACTCACACACTACCTCCACCCTTAACTTATTTTAACAAACAAATTATTCACTTTTATTTTTCCCTCATATCTCATTCCTACAGGTCGATTTTCAGGACATGATTTTGTGGTTTTTTTTCAATAGTAGTTGTCAGTCACTTCAATATGTATTGACCCAAAATGGTTTTGATTTTTTTGTTGGTTTATTATACACGTTTTAACAATTTTTTAATTTAATTTTATTTCTTTTTCACTACATGCACTTTATCAACATATCACTTTTATATAATCATTATTCCAATCATGTTATGGTTTTATATGAAATATTATGGATATGAAGTATGTTCACATTACATGAATTAGCACTTGTCACTTTATGTCATGACATTAATCATGTTTATATTATACATAATCTGCACCTTGACAATTTAGTTTATGATTATTATAGTCTTACCTATAGGATTGTTGTAATGATGTCAAAATCCTTATGCATTTGAACATTTTATTGTCATTTCATCTCTATTATATATTTGTCTTGTATTGACGTTGTGATTAGATAAAGAAACTCAGGTAATGGCCCACAGCTTGTTAGAGACAAAGCAATTATAGCACATAATACTTACCATACTATGTGCACTTCATCCTAGGTACGAGCATGCCCACATTGGTTCCAGCACCCAAGATGGCCGGGTGGAGCGCGCCCCTCGGGTGCGACGTTGCGCATCTGGCAGCGGTCCGCTTCCCGGTTTTCACCGAGAAGCCGAGTCACGGCGAGTCGTCTCCGGTACTTCGGGTCCCGCGACGGATTTGGATGCGTGAGCCGGGGCTGGGGGTGCACCGACACACACACCCGGCCATTTTACAATCGGGTGACGTTACATTATGATTGATAACCCAAAAAAGTGGGGCATACGCTTTTTTTACCAGCATAAATACCACACCGGAACCTAACCACAGCACACCCCGTGAAGTAAGCGACGGTGATGAAACGTGAGTCGTGTGGGAGTGTCGGTCTGGTGACCAAAAACTATATTGGAGTAGCACTTTGAAGGGTCATATTACGCCCTGGTTTGGCATTGATTACATTCTTTTACTTACCCTTGTATGCCTGTATTTGATATCCCATTGGGAATGTATTGCATTGCATTTGTGACCACCACCCTTGTGGTGTTCTTGTGGTTTTATCATGTTTTTAATATATTTTTGGAGTGTCGATTGTCATAATTAAAGGAAATTGATTTCCATAGTCATATAGCCATTATTGTCCTTTTGACAGTTATGGACCTACTAGATCGTATACACTTTTGCGGTATTCATAGATTGTCACGTCTGCGCCTGCGGTCCTCCTATAACCGTGCTGGTAGGATTAGGGAGACACTGAGTTTATAATTCATTCTGCAGTGTGAACAAGGTCATATGCTGTCTGAACCTGATGTCTGCCACTCCCTCACTGAGTCTGTCTTTGCAAGAGTTACCCCCCCCCCCCCACCTGCACCCATGCCTGGACTGTAATTGTTGCTCTCCTTCCAACATGTGCTGGGCTGAGTTCCATATAAGTGTCCAGTGTTGCTTTCACCCCTTGCTGGGGATGGTCAAAACTGCTATTCTGCTGTTGTTTCTAGCGATCTTGTATCTCTGACTTTGGTTCTGAATTCTTGCCTGTTTTTATGGACTAGTCTTTTGGATTGGATTGGTATTGAGATTACTGCGTTCCGACTCGGATACCAAAAAGTAATCCGTTTGGATTCTCGGTGCCTTTTTCACAATTAGACCCTTTTATACGTGGCTGTTTAACCATTTAACATTTACTGATGTTATTTTTGTACGATATTGACTGGGTAATTACAGGCTTATGACAATGCTGTATAAAAAAACTGGATATATACACATTATTTACAACCAAGTTTATCTTGAGTTCTCATACCTGCAAAAAACAAGGTAAAAAAAAAAACCCTTGGAACAAAGGAACCAATTCTTGCATATGACACAAAATGAATAATTACCAAAACCCCTGTTTAGGGTTCAATGAGGGCCCAAAACCGGGTTTTCCCAGCACATTTTACATCTAGCAAAAACTACAGGACCCGTGTCCCCATATATTCTAACTACAAGGAGGAGAGAAAGAAAAAAAAAAATTATCTTTTTGCATTCAGACGACTATGATGGCATTAATGTCCTGTCACATCTGCCCAAAAATTATCCCTGAAGGGGCTCCTGCACAGGAGCTCTTCTTCCAGACGGGCGGTTGTTACTGATGCAGAAGGGTTCTCCCTCCGGAGTTCAAAACTACCATTCTTTTAGAAGCTCGTTGAAGTGTCATCGGGGCGGACCTATTACACTCCTTCCATCTTCTGTATTATTAAGTTTAATGGGGAATCCATACTTATATAAGGGAGTGTACGTGCCACAGAATTTTGCCACATCTTGAACTCGCCTCATCCTGCCCAGAGTGACAGCTGACAATCTGTAAATAGGGAGGATCCTTAAACTTTTCAGGTAATTTTTAAGATTTTTTGCTCTTTTTTTCATAAATTTTCTTTCAAATTTTTTTTAAAAAGTAGCATAGTGTGATAAACATCCCTAGCACCGATTGCGTTAGGGATTTGCGTTAAGACGAGGTATTCTGTGAATTGTAAATATGAATGGGGCGAGCCAGAGGTATAAGGCCACAAAGAAATCTGTTAGGAATTCTTACAGCGTCTCTTGTTGTATCGATTCTATATACAGCTCTGAATTTCATTTGTTGTTCCTCTGCGAAAGATCTTCTATATCCATTTTCAGGCATAAGTCTCGCACCATCCTCCTTTAACGCCAATGGTTTGCATCCACCAGAACTTCATTATTGTGCCCTTTGTAAATTCTGCCATTTTTGCCTCGACATGTGATGTGCGCTGCAGAGTCAGAGTTCACACACTCCTTTTGAAAAAACTGATAAAGAGGCCCCATGAGGCGGGAAAATGTGGCTGGGGAGCTTAACGCTATCCCTTGTTGCCACAAAGCAGCACCAGAGTGGCTGTTTGTAATGCCACCCTGGGGCTGCTAGCTGGCGATATGGCCTCTGGGGGGATAAACGAGGACAATAGAGCTGGGTTGCGAGGAGCGGGGGCAGTATTCGCTGAAGAGTGACACGACGAGGCGCCGTGAGACCGGTGGACGGAGGGCGCAGTCCAGCACGTGTTGCCGACAGCATCTTGGGATTGTTGGGGTGGGTAAGAATTCCATCAGTTTTGTCGTTCCAATTCTTTTTGCTTTCCCATGGCTCCGGAGGATGGAGGTCAATATGGGTGATCGATGGGGTGCAGATTCTAATGGACCGAGAGTTATGTTGCGATTTCTGGGTCCCTGCACAAACCCATAATACCCAAAGCCCTGTTAGGGGGAGTTCAGCGAGTGTGTTACTTTGCTCCATGCGCTGAGGACATTGCCCCCCCCCAATCCTTAATTTTGAAAATTATTCTCAGGAATATTTACTCATAGATCGAATATGTTTCGGGGTCTTTGTCACAGGGAAGTAAGTATCTATACTTCTTAGTGCTCAGAGTGTCTCGACTCCACGAACCGACTGGATATAGGATGTTAACGGACCTAGATCTTCAGCGCTTTCCTTATGGAGGCAGTGTTTTTTTTAAATTCTTTATTTGATTTGAATCAACTCGAAATTTTTCTACTGGAAGAAAGAGTTTTTAATGATTGAGTTGAGGCAGACACCCAGAAATATAGTTGTCCTGCTGGGTAGAGTTTCGATTTGGCCGAAGTTAGTACAAAACCCCGTGTGGAGAGTGACATGTGAGGTTCCTGTGCAGGATTAATCCTGTTCCTTATGTGTTAGTTAGAGATCTTCTAGATTAATAGTAATAAGTTCTTACTTCCTGTCAAAGTTGTCGAGCGTAAGCCCACTGATGTGTGAGCTAAGAATGTAATTTTGGAAGGAAGGGGATGGTGAACTTCAACCTGTAAAGTCTCCAATAATGTTTAGAAGATCCAAGGATTTGACATAATTCTTGTCCATCTTGGTTTAAACATCCGCAGTCTTCCGCCCACTTGGCATCATTTCTTAAAGATGGGCCCGCGTTGTAGAGCTGAGAGGAAGCTCCTTTTCCTGTTTTTCTTTTCCTTCATACGGAAAACGCTGGACTGTTCTTTGCGTTGGCTTTCCTTTGGAAAGCCTTTTTTCTATCAGCTCCCCTTTTCTAGGATGGCTTTGGCACAAACAGATATTTACCTTGAAAATAAGGGGAGAGATAACCCGAGTTTAGATTTAAGCCTAAAGTTCCTGCTCAATGCCTAACCAGAGTGTTCTCTGGTTAAAATTTGATAAGGCACTTATGAACCTTTCCTCCCTCTGCCAAGGACACAGCAATGAAGCAGAGAAAGAGAAAAGAAAACGATTTGAGCATATGAATGGTTACCAGAAGAAGTACGACCCTTGGTGTTTCATCTTGTGAGTTTTTTAGTTCTGACAAACCAGACAAAATGATTGTTTATGGGCATACTGAGGTGGTGGCAATGTTTGGACTTTAGGTTCCAAATGGCTCTGACTACCATGTCTCTTTAGAAGGCTGTCTGCATTTCTTATTAAAGGATCCTCAGTTGGAATGCATTTCTCAAATGGGAAAGATGGTTTTTTTTGAGCATCTTGGTAATTGGATGTGTACTTTTGGAAATGAACTCCACGTTTTTTTTTTACACTTCACAAAAGTTTGTAAATTTATGGTTCATCAACTGTACCAAAAATAGCTCTGTTATGGTGTTGTAATGGGAAAAAACATGTTTTTTTCGTGTTTTTTTTTTAAGAATTCCAAAAAGTTAATCTCTATGGACTTGGGCGTCTTCAACAGCTTCCAAGGATATCTCTGATGCTTTAATAGTTGATCCTAGGTTCTTCTGAGACAAATAGATCCTAGATCCCATTTACGGCGGAAGTGTGGAGTTGGAGTGAAGATCTAGGAATCTTAACCCTTTAACACTCTGACGCCATAGCTCTACAGCGCAGAGATGTATGAAAGAGGGCTCACGGGCTGGGTGGGGGTTATGCAGCAAACCCCCACCTCTTTATAACCATGGTTGGTGTTTTGCAACGAAGGGCGGCATTACACTTCTGATGCCGCTTGGGATTTAAAAGACGCGGCGAGGGGCGCTTTGAATCCTATTCCATTGGCTACCCCGGAACATCAACACAGGGGGGGGGGTGGTGATCAGTTGCCATGACAGCTTGGGTCTTTGGTGAAAGCCCGAGGCTGAATGGTTTCTGCGTGGCCTCGTGGTAACGCGTACAAATTGCAAAAAACGCCATATTACTGCAATACAGTAGTATTGCAGTACAGGGCGGCCCTACTTCAGAACACTCGACGTACATAGACCACTAGTTACAAACGGACCTCTGGGATGTGGTAATTTATTTGTACTTTGGTCCTGGGCTTACAAATAATCAGCTTGAACAGTTATCAAAAGGGTGCTACAATGAAGCTTTATTGTTAATCCGGATTGTTATGACAAACACAACATTTTTAAAATCCAATTGTCACAGACCAAAAAAAGTTCGGATGGGACTACAATGATAAAAAATATACCAGTTCTGACCTTAATACAAATTACATTAAGAAAACCTACAGACCTTATATTGTATGAAACTGGGGACTGCCTGTTGATATGCCGTCTAGGAAGGAACGAATCGACCATCTAGGGGTAATGTACCCTTGAGGGTCTAAGATAGTGAAAAAAAAAAGAAAATTATAAAAATTAAAATATAAAAATTCAAATCACCCCCTTTTCCCTAGACTGATATAAACATAATAAAACAGTAAAAATCACAAACACATTAGGCATCGCCGCTTGTCAAAAACCAGGACATGAGTAAAAATATAAAAACAGGCTCAGGAACCTCCGAGACAGAAATGCACCAAAATGTTCGAAATCGATTGGTTTACACATTTTACATCATATTAAAAAAAAAATGGAATAATTAAAAAGTGATCAAAATGTCGCACAGACCTCAAAATGGTTGCAATGAAAATGTCGTCTCTTATGCAAAAAACAAACACACAGCTCTGTACACCAAAGTATAAAAAGTAGTAGCACAGAAGATGTAAGGATTTTTTCTTTTTGTACACATTCGTTTAATTTTTGAAAACGTATTAAAAAGCAATAAAACCTGTATAAATTTGGGTCATCACCGCAATCGTTTCCGAAACCCGAGACTAAAGCAGATGGTTATTTGGGTGCACAGTCAATGTTGTAAAAACTGAGCCACAGGTACAGGACACACATGCTGTTTTTTTTTTTTTTCATTTTTTCCCACATTTGGAATTTGTTTCCGCTTCCAGTACACGCATGGTTTTGAAATCAACTTACGGGAAGTAAATTTGTTTTTACGCACAAAAAATAAGCCCTCACACAGCTCTGTAAACAGTTAATTTATTTTAAAAGAAAAAGTTATGGAGTTTGGAAGGTTGGAGAGTGAGAAAATGAGGCGAAAAAAAAAACATGCGTCCCCCTTAAGGCGGTTAATAGATCCTTTTCCTATGATTATGCCTCAGACCCTAACATAGATTCTAGCCTCGGCCTTTTCTGTAAAGGTCCTGGGACACAAGGTGACTAGGAGATATGCTAGAGAGCATGCACTTTCCCTTTAATAAAGGTTAACATTTTGCTGAAGGAGGACTTTCCCTCTCTAAGCAGATTATCAAAGTTTTTGCTCCATTGATAATCTGTTGAAGCAACATATTGATATCTATGGGAGGAAGACAAACCTTTTTATTCGTGTATCTTTTAGAGGCAGAATCTATACTTGCTTTCTTCCTCCTCTTTAGGCCATGTCCAACAGAAAGAAGGGGAAATCAACTTTTTTTTTCGATTACATATATGTATATATTAGTTTGGCAGTAGGGACCTAACCCCACTCTAACATTCCCAGACCCCCGAACAACTTACAGGAGCCAAAGGCGGGGTTTCTGAGGGAAGCGGCTTCATAATCATGTATAGTATAGTATATATGGCCGGATTTAAAAGCTTTGTAAGTCCACTTATCATGCTCCAACATTTACCACTAAAATGAAGCACAACATGTGGGGAAAAAACAATCTCAGAATCGATTTGATAAGTAACAGTGTTCAAAAGTTATAACCATATAAAGTGACGCAAGTCAGAATCCAAAAAATGGGGCTGAGCCTTAAGCTGTAAAATGGCTGTGTCCTTAAGGGGTTAACACTTTGCTATGTAAGAGATGAATCAGACCAAGACACATGGAGGTCAAATACGCTACACATACTCTGTGTGAGTTGTTAAAGGGACAAGCCTGGAATACATAGACATAACTTCAATCTGCATTAAGCACAACATAGGGGCTCATTTACTAAACGATGCGCTACTCACTTTCGTTGGACTGTGCACCTTTTTCGGGGATTGCACGGTTTGGACAGGTATTTAACTGGTGTCTGCACTGGGATTGTGTCACAAACGTTTTTGGCGCAGCTGCGCTGGCTTCCATGGGACAGAAATTGGGGGAGCGTGCCGTCAGACAATCTGACTGATTCGGAGTGAGCGCGAGATATAACTTTTAAATTGTGTCACAAGACAAAGCACTTACATACACCAGGAAGAAGAAGGCCGGCGCCACACAGGGCGCTTTGTCTGCGCTTGCAAACGCAAACGCAAACGCAGACAAAGTCGCGCCCACCGGGGCGGGCCTCGGCCCGAACGCATCGGCGTTTCTATGGAAACCATTGAAACCATTGAAACAGTTTATATTATAATGAAAAGTTAAACACTTTTGCAATATACTTTCTGTATCAATTCCTCACTGTATCCTAGATCTCTGCTTGCTGTCATTCTAGGAGGTAGAAATCAGTCCATGATCATGTGCGTCCGATGGAGGTTATAAGCTGCAAATGCCGTGCACCAGTTTAGGGTGAGCTAGTGCCGACGCTAATCTTTGTTATGTTTTTCAGCAGATGTAAAGCGTTTAAATGCTTTAACCCCTTAAGGACACAGCCATTTTACAGCTTAAGGCTCAGCCATTTTGGTATTTGACTTGCATCACTTTATATGGTTAAACTTTTGAACACTGTTACTTATCAAAGCGATTCTGAGATTCTTTTTTTTTTTCCCCCCACATGTTGTACTTCAGTTTAGTTGTAAATCTTGGCTGATAAGTTTTGCGTTTCTTTCCAAAAAAAGAAAAATAATGAATTTTTTTTAAAATTTCCCTTTTTTGAAATTCAAATCATTACATTTTCAGGTAGATAGATTTACATCTAAATAAGTTGCTGAATAACATTTCCCATATGTCTACTTTACATTTTCATAATTTTTGAAATGACTGGATGATATATTTTGATGTTGCGCGGCTTACAAATCGAATAGCAATTTTTTTAAATTTTTTTTTTTTTTCTGTATTTTCAGAATTTACTCTTTGTGGGATAAATACAGTTTTGAATGAAATTTTACATATTAACATCAAAATATCTATCAGAAATGGTTTTAGTGAGATGTTAACCCCCCTGAGATCTCATAGTAATTGAATCAAATGGAGGTGAAATTTAGAATTGTCAAATTGTGCCGGTTATACGTTTATTTAGCCTAAAATGTACACATTCCAAAAGATAAAAATAGAAAACCTGCCATACAATTTGTTCTGCAATTTCTACCGAGTACAGAGACCCCCAAGATGTGGACGTTACTTGTTTTATGGGCGCACAGCGAGGCGCGGAAGGGAAGGAGCGCCCTGCAGCTGCCAGGATTTTAGTCTAATCGTTGCCTCCTTTTGTAGGCTATAAAATTTTCGCTTTTTCGTTATTGGTGCCTTGTGATGGCATTTCTTTTGCGGGATGAGATGCTTTTTCTTGTTGCCCTTTTGGGGTTGGTATCGCCTATTGTTGAAAATTTAGGAAGTAGTAGAAAAGTGAAGAAGTAGAACTCTTTCATACATCTTCTGCGCTGTAGAGCTATGGCGCAGAGTGTTAAAGGGTTAAAGATTCACTAGATCTTCACCCAACTCCATCTACTTCAGCAGTAAATAGGGAATCTAGATATTTGTCTCAGAAGACCTAGATCAACTATTTAAAGCAGTCAGAGATATCCTTGGAAGATGTGGAAGACGCCAAGTCCATAGAGGATTAACTTTTTGGAATTCTTAAAACAAAGAAAAAAAACATGTTTTTCCCATTAACAACACCATAACAGAGCTATTTTTGGTACAGTGGATAGAACCAGAAAATGTAAAAACTGTTTGAAGTGGAAAAAAAAAACGTGGAGTTCATTTCCAAAAGTACACATCCAAATTACCAAGATGGCTCAAAAAACCGATCTTCCATTTGAGAATGCAATTCAACTTGAGGATCCTTTAGATAAGAAAGCAGACAGCCTTCTAAAGAAGACATGGGAGTCAGCCATTTGGAACCTAAAGTCAAACATTGCCACAACCTCAGTAGCCCACAATCTATTTTTCTGGTTGTCAGAACTAAAAAAATCACAAGATGAAACACCAAGGGTCGTACTTCTGGGTACCATTCATATGCTCAAATCTGTTTCTGCCTTCATTGCTGGTGTCTTGGCAGAGGGAGTAAGGTTCAGAAGGTGCCTTATCAAATTTAACCAGAAGAACACTCTGGTTAAGGCATTGAGCAGGAACTTTAGGCTTAAATCTAAACTCTGTGATCTCCCTTTTCAAGGTAAATATCTGTTTGTGCCAAAAGCCATCCTAGAAAAGGGAGCTGATAGAAAAAAGGCTTTCCAAAAGGAAAGCCAACGCAAAGAAACAGTCCAGAAGTTTCCGTATAGAAGTAAAGAAAAACAGGGAAAAAAGGAGCTTCCTCCTCAGCTCTAGCAACGCGGGCCCATCTTTAAAGAAATGATGCCAGAGTGGGAGGAAGACTGCTGATGTTTAACCAAAGATGGACAAGAATTATGTCAAATCCTTGGATTCTAACATTATTGGAGGACTATTACAGATTGAAGTTAACATCCCTTCCTTCCAAAAATTACATTCTTACCAGACAACCATCAGTGGAGCTTACGCTCCAACTGTGACAGGAAGTAAAGAAATTATTAACTATTAATCTAGAAGATCTCCTAATAACACATACGGAACAGGAGTTAATCCTGCACAGGAACCTCACCATTGTCACTCTCCAACAACGGGGTTGTATCATAAATTCGGCCAAATCGAAACTAATACCCAGCAGGACAACTATATTTCTGGGTGTCTGCCTCAACTCAATCATTAAAAACTCCTTTCTTCCAGTAGAAAAAATTATCGAGTTGATTCATCAAATAAAAGAAATTTAAAAAAGAAACAACTGCTCCATAAGGAAAGCGATGAAGATCTTAGGTCCCTTAACATCCTATATCCAGTCGGTTCAGTGGAATCGGAGACACTCTTGAGCACTAGAAGTATAGATACTGACTTCCTGGGACAAAGACCCGAACATTTCGATCTATGAGTAAATATTCCTGAGAATAATTAAAAATTAAGGATTAGGGGGGGGCATGTCCGGCAGCGCATGGAGCAAGTAACACACTTGCTGAGCTCCCCCTAACAGGGCTTTGGGTATTATGGGTTTGTGCAGGGACCCAGAAAGCGCAACATAGCTGCAACTCTCCGGGAGAATCGGCACCCCATCGATCACCCAGATTGACCTCCATCCTCCGGATCCATGGGGAAAGCAAAAAAAGAATTGGACCGACAAAACTGATGGAATTCTTAACCACCACACAATCCCAAGATGGCGGTCGTGGCACACGTGCTGGAACTGCGCCCTCTCAACCGGTACTCTCACGCCTCGTCGTGTCACTCTTCAGCTGAATACTGCCCCGCTCTCAGCAACCCAGCTCTATTGCACTCGTTTATCCCCCCGGAGGCCATATCGCCAGCTAGCAGCCCCAGGTGGCATTACAAACAGCCACTCTGGTGCATGCTTTGCAACAAGGGATAGTTAATCCCACAGCCACATTTTCCCCTCAGGGAGGCCCTTGTCAGAGGACTTGCTCAAAGCTTTATTAAGTGATGTACATTCATCGATCCAGACATAGTCTGCTTTATCAGTTTTTCAAAAGGAGTGTAGTGAACTCTGCAAGCGCACAGCACATGTCGAGGCAAAAATGGCAGAATTTACAGGGGCACATAATGAGCTGGTGGATGCAAACCATGCGTTAAAGGAGGATGTGAGAGACTTGTGCCTGAAAATGGATATAGAAGATCGTTCCAGGAGGAACAACATGAAATTCAGCGGTATATTAGAATCGATACAACAAGAGACGCTGTAAGAATTCCTAACAGATTTCTTTGTGGCCTTATTACCTGGCTCGCCCCATTCAGATTTACAAATTCACAGAATACCTCTTCTTAAAGCAAAATCCCTAACGCAATCGGTGCCTAGGGATGTTATCACTAGGCTACTTTTTTAAAAAAATTTTGAAGAAAAATTTATGAAAAAAGCAAAAAATCTTAAATAATTACCTGAAAGATTTAAGGATCTCTCCCTATTTACAGATTTGTCAGCTGTCACTCTGGGCAGGATGAGCGAGTTTCAAGAGGTGGCAAAAATTCTGTGGGCACGTAACATCCCTTTATAAGTAGGGATTCCCCATTAAACTTATAATACAGAAAGATGGAAGGAGTGTAATAGCGTCCTCCCCGATGACACTTCAAGAGCTGCTAAAAGAATGGTAGTTGACTCC
Organism: Engystomops pustulosus; assembly: GCA_019512145.1. Classification (NCBI taxonomy): domain Eukaryota; kingdom Metazoa; phylum Chordata; class Amphibia; order Anura; family Leptodactylidae; genus Engystomops; species Engystomops pustulosus. The sequence continues at coordinate 186,798 of WNYA01000167.1, read as the reverse complement.
GGAGGGAGAACCTTCTGCATCAGGAACAACAGCCCGTCTGGAAGAAGAGCTCCGTGTGCAGGGAGCACATTCAGGGATAATTTTTGGGAGATGTTGACAGGAAAATGAAATGCCATCATGAGTCGTCTGAATGCAAAAAGATAATTTTTTTTCTTCTCTCATTTAGGTGAGAATATATGGGGAAACGGGTCCTGTACGTTGTTGCTAGATTTAAATGTGTCTGGGAAAACCCGTTTTGTGCCCTCATTGAACCCCTAACAGGGGTTTGGGTATTATTCATTTTGTGTCATATGTCAATGAATTGTTCCTTTTGTTCCAGGTTTTTTTTTACCTTGTTTTTTGCAGGTATGAGAACTCAAGATAAACTTGGTTGTAAAATATGGGTATATATCCAGTTTTTATACAGCATTATGTACATAAGCATGTAATTACCCAGTCAATATCGTACAAAAATAACATCAGTAAATGTTAAATGGTTAAACAGCCCGTATAAAAGGTCGATAATGTGAAAAGAGGCACACTAGAATCCAAAGCGGATATACTTTTTGGTATCCGAGTCGGCAACAGCAGGAATATCAATAACCAAAAATCTTTAAAAAGTGATCAAAAGGTCGTACAGTCCTAAAAATGATATCATTGAAAATATTATCAATTTTCGCAAAAAATGACACCACCCACAGCTCCGTACACCAAAGTATAAAAAAAGTTATTAGCGCCAGAAGTTGGCCAAATCAAAAAAATAATTTTTGTACAGGAGGTTTTAATTTTTGTAAATGTATGAAAACATTATAAAACCTATACAAATTTGGTATCCCCTTAATCGTACCGACCCAAAGAATAAAATAGACATGTCATTTGGAGCGCTCAGTGAAAGACGGAATATCCAAGCCCACAAGAAAATGGCGCAAATGCGTTTTTTCACTATTTTCACTGCATTTGGAATTTTTTTCCCGCTTCCGAGTACATGGCATGGAATATTTAATACCATCACTATGAAGTGCAATTTGTTACGCAGAAAACAAGTCGTCACACAGCTCTTTACGTGTAAAAATAAAAAAAGTTGTAGATTTTTGAAGGTGGGGAGTGAAAAATGGACATGAAAAAACAGGAAAGGGCCCGGTCCTTAACCGGTTAAAAAAAAAAAAAAAAAAAAACTTTTTTGGTTATATTGGTCAACTGATGAACTGTATGACATCCCTATGTATCAGGATGCTATGAAGCACAAACTCTTTGAGGTTATAATACACTGCATTCAGTGTAGAGACAACACAAAGTGCCCCCAAGCAAGTGACACCAGACATAAACGGCTATTTAAAATTAGGCCTCTTATCGACCATTTTAATATAAAGTTTTCACAGGCATATACGCTAGATAAAAGCATGGTAATTGATGAGTCCCTGGTGCTATTCAAGTGGAGATGAAAATTAAGACAGTATCTCCCTAGCAAGCAAACCAAATATGGCATGAAGGTTTTGTAAGATCTGTGAAAGCAACTTTGGCTTTACCCACCATTTCCGGGATATGTGTGGAAAAAGATTCCAAAATTAAACCTCCCAAGTGTCCCCCTCCCCATATTAATGTTAGCGGACAAATTGTTTGGGACCTAATCAACTCCGCGGCCACGGGACTCTTAGTAAATAAGCCCCATTATGTTTTTAAGAGAAAAAATGCCATTTTTGTTGTTTTTAAAAAGTTGAGACAAGTTTAATTAATTTAATTTGATCACTAAAAGATAAAGCAATATGTTGCAAAAAAACAACACCAGAATGATTTTTAAACTATTGCAAAGTTGTTCCATAAAGTATCTACACATTCCAGATTTTCAAAATCTGTCTGGGTCCGTAACCCTTTCCTGTCGATGCCCTTTTTTTAATTTAGCATAATTTAATTTAGCTTTAATTTATACAAGCTTATTTTCTGCATAACAAATTTAATTTGTTACCTCTCCACCTGGCAATTGCCCCCACCCCCTGCTCCAAGTGTGAGGGTGCCGATCATCTCCACGGCAATCCTGGGGTCCAATAAAGGACCCAGAGCTGCCTGCTGGGTCAGACTCAGCAGTACAGTTGTCAGCCTATGCATTTGAATAGACTGACTAGTATAACATGAATACCAAAAAGCAGTATACAAGATCTAGGTAGTCAATAACTGTCAAAAGACAATAATGCTATATGACTGTGAAATCAATTTCAACTTTATTATGACAAATCGACACTCCAAAAAATATATTAAAAACATAATAAAACCACAAGAACAACAACACAAAGGGTGGTGGTCACAAATGCAATGCAATACATTCCACAATGGGATATCAAATACAGGCATACAAGGGTAAGGTAAAGATGTAGTCAAATGCCCAAACCAGGGCGTAATATACCCTTCAAGTGCCTACCAATATAGTTTTAAATTACCAGACCACCACCACAGCACCCCGACGCACGTTTCAGACATCCACGTCCACTCCTCATTGTAGACTTGAGGAAGCTGACTGACCTGACTACCATGAATACCAACAAAGATACCCTATGCAAATAACAGCGATCCCTATACCAATCAAAAGATAAATACCAAAAAATAGTATACAAGATCTGGGTAGTCAATAACTGTCAAAAGACAATATTGCTATATGACTATGAAATCAATTTCAGCTTTATTATAACAAATCGACACTCCAAAAGAAAATATTAAAAACATGATAAAACCACAAGAACAACAACACAAAAGGTGGTGGTCACAAATGTAATGCAATACATTCCACAATGGGATATCAAATACAGGCATACAAGGGTGAGGTAAAGATGTAGTCACATGCCCAAACCAGGGCGTAATATACCCTTCAAGTGCCTACCAATATAGTTTTAAATTACCAGACCACCACCACAGCACCCCGACGCACGTTTCGCCGTCGCTTCCTCAAGGGGCCGTTCGGATGTCTCTAATATGCTCTTGGAAACGAATCCTCAATTCCCGTGTGGTCATCCCCACATATTTGAGTCCGCATGGGCACAGGATGATGTATACTACTCCTGTAGTGCTGCAATTTATAAAATGCACGATGTTAAATGTGCGGCCACCTCCTGAATCTGAAAATGTTTTTGTTTTTTTGATGTGAGGGCACACAGAACAATGCCCACAAGGGACCGACCCCCAATCAGGACCTTTTGAGCCAAAAATGTAGCTATTAGATTTTTGAGGAGTGTAGTGGCTCCTTACCAAGGTGTTTCCAGACGTGACAATATACTTCGGTTGCATCATGGGCAATTTCCACACATTTTTGTAGCATCTGCGTTAGAAAAGAAACGAGGTACTTTTATAGCAATTAAAAATATGCTTGCCTTCTCTCTTATAAAACAAACCGTTGATATACAGAGAAGATGTATAATGTTCACTTGTACCGTTAACGATATACTATATATGTTGGTATTGGTATATGCACCCAATGTCCAACAGACCAAATTCTTTAGAACTTTTTTTTTTTTTTTTTTTTGTTTCACCAGATACGTTATGGAACTTGGTCACTATGTCGCCACTATGCTGTGTTATCGACTAAATATACTGTCAACCTTTTGTTCACATAGGAAATCATTTCACCTCCTTTGGTGAAACCTGAGTCTATTTAGGGTATGTCGCCATGAGACTCTCTAGCCTGCCACTGCTGCCGCTGCCTCTGCATGCCGCCAGATAATTCTTGAATGTTTGAACTAGTCTGTATATTATACTGGGTTTTTTTGGGGATACTTTTGGATAAGTAGGGGTCATTAAACAAGACTTGCCAATGTTTTTCAAGGATTATTGAGACATTTGGATTGTATGAGTTTTTTTTTATTCACGATATCTCCGGGAAAGCCCATATCACGCAATCTTTTAGAAAGGATTTTGCTCTGTTCAAGAAATGTTTTAGTTTGAGTGAATTTGCGAACCCGACAGAATTGGCTAACTGGAATGTTTTTTTTTCCATTTGGTGTGATTTGGTGAGTTTTTTACATTACAAAAGTGACTATTTGTATCAACTTTTTTTAAATATCTTTTCGTTTGTATGTTTCCTTCGAGTTTTTGTAAATGTAGGTCAAGAAATTCGATCTCATGGCTTGAAGAATTGGGAGTGAAAGATGGGCCCCAAACATTGGTGTTGATGGTTTCAATGAAGGATTGTATGCCTTCTGTAGGACCATCGATGTATCTTCTGTAAAAGATGTTCTCTTTTCAATTAGGGTTATCTTGAATGAATTTATTCTCAAATTCCTCCATGTAGATGTTGGCAAAGCTTGGATCTTGTTTTGAAAAGTGAATACATTAAAATAGGCAACTGCCTTCATTGCAGACACTTTGGTGGAAGGTGTCCTCTTCGGTGCAAAGGAAGGAGCCCTATCTATCACAGCAAGATAAGCACTGTGGTTAAGATGGTGGGGTGGAGATTTCAGGTCCAAATCCAGGCTGTGTTGTCTTCCATTTATAGGGGACCTTATGTTTGGACGCGAGTTAGATGCCATTTTAGAAAAAGCACCACCACCTCCTATAAAAAAACAATGACATCAGAGTGGGAAGTATTACTGGATTTACTGGACTCTCCTCTACAATGGTGTCAAATTACATCAAACTTTTGGATTTCTCAGTTGATAGAAAGAGGATACAAACCTGAGTTAACATGCCTTCCTCCAAACTCCTTCATTGTAACCAGGCAGCCTACTCAAGATCTTTAGTCTCTAATGTGGCTAGAGAACCAAAAATTATTAGAAATGGGTGTCATTATTCTGGTATCCCCAGAAAATTGGAAAACAGATTTCTACTCTCCTCTCTTTTTACTAAAGAAACCCAATGGCTCCTACGGGCTAATATTCAGTCTAAAAAAATTAAACAACTATGTTATTGACAAGCGTTTCAAGATGTAGTCAGTACAACACAGCGGCTGCACTAATCCATCTGGGAGCGTACGTGTGCACCATCGATTTAAGTGATGGGTACTACAACGTTCAAATTTATATAAGCTTCCTAAAAATACCTATTGTTTGCGGTACTGACACTATTGGGAGAAACCTTTTATTTCCAGTTCAACTCACTTCCATTTGGGATATCCTTGGCTCCCAGAAAATTCTCCAAACTAATGGTGGAAGTAGTATGCTCTTCATCCTTAGAAAGGCAATCTATTGTACCTTGCCTGGACAATCTTCAAAGGTGGACAAGTTTGAAGTACAACACAGGGATCTGACTATACACATGCTGCAGACCCTGGGTTGGTTCAAAAACTTGGAAAAATCCCATCTTACTCCCAGTACAGAAGTCAGATTCTTGGGCACATCTTTAAACTCAATCCAAAACATCTTTCCTCCCAGAAGAGAAGAGGTCTCTATTATTAACTAAAGTCAGGGATGCAATGAGAATGTTGGGTCTGATGACTTTATGTAACCAGTCAGTCCAGTGGTGCCAGAGCGATCCGAACTTGGATTCTACATTCCTGGAACCATCTTCACCTTGACAGGACTGTAAAGATTCTTCTTTCAGTAAAAACCTCTTTAATTTAGTGGACTGTACACGTCCATTTAATGAAAGTGGTAGCTTGCCTACAATGGCCCATTATAGCTGTACAGACCAACACCAGTCAGTATGGCTGATGTGCGAATATAGCAGGGACTTAGTTACAGGGGGTCTGGCCTTTCTTAACCCCATCTTGCTCCTTGAATTACGGCGAGCTAAAAGCAATATGGGAAGCCTTAAAACAGAGGATCCCTGCTGAAACACCAACTTCTCAGACAATATCATGGCAGTGGCTTATCTCCATCGTCAAGGGAAAAAACACAGACCCAAGCTAGTTGTCGGAACCCCCCCCCCCCCCCGAAAAGATCTGTTTTCTCAGGGTCCAGTTCTGCATCCCAATGCAGGTCTTCTCTGTCATCTTGGATTCTGAAAGGGAGTTGTTAAAGACTACAGGTCTATCTGACAAAGGAATCTCCACACTAAAGGCAAGTTGGAAACCAATAACATCTGCCATCTATTTAAAAATTTGGTAAAGGTTTGTGTCCTTTTTTGAAGTTTATCCACCTAATTCTTCTCCAAACATTCTTAAGGTTCTAGAGTTCCTACAGGCTGTTTTCAACCAGGGCTTGATGACCAACAAATTGTGACAGCAAAAATCCACGGTCCAGCCACGCTCCAAACACTTGAAATTTTTGGTCTTTTATTGAAGCCTTACATGGCAGTACAAAAATCCACTAGCAGTAGACACATCACAGCTTACGCGTTTCGGGCAGATATACTGTCCTTAGTCATAGCTAAGGACCTGTATATCTGCCCGAAACGCAAAACGCTCCAAGACCAAAAACTTCAAGTGTTTGGAGCGTGGCTGGACCGTGGATTTTTGCTGTCACAATTCTTTGTATACCCCAGCAGAGGGGTGGCCCGTGCCTCACTCAACACTTAAGGAGCAAGGTGAGCTGGTTCCTCCAAATCTTTTTTATTACTTGATGACCAACACCCTAAAAGTCTAGATATCAGCACTCAATTTGTTCTAAGATGTCTCTCCGGCATACCACAAATTGATAAAAGGTTCATAAAGACCACAAATAGGGTCAGACCAAATCCAAAACAGTTCATGATGCCATGGGATTTATCTGTAGTATTACATTTCCTAACCGACAGCTCAAAAGACCGCTTTCGTAATTGCCCTAATGATATTCCTAACCGCCCAAATATATTGGATTGGTTAAAATCTCCAATGATTTTAAAGGACTTTTGATTTCATTGTTTAATTGCAGTAAAAGGCACTACTTATATACATGAAAGGGACTTATGTAAATAAGAATTAAGATATCTTATTAAGGACATTTTTGTATACAAAATACTTGCATGTTCCTGTTTTCTTTTTTTACTTAGCTCTGTTTTTAAGCTAATAGCAATGTCTGTACATAGATTAAGTTTACCTACACATAGTTTCGACAAAACTTCATAATAAGAACGCTCTGGATAAAAGATTACCTTGCCTATATTTTCTTTGTGTATCAGTTTAACACACTACAATGTAAAACCTTGCATTACCCTTTTGTTTAATACTAAAGGGAGATAATATTCAGTTACTATTTTTGAAAGTCAATTAGAGTTTAGCCTAAATTGTAAGAGAAGCTGGGAGAACTACAGTCTTTGAAGTGTTGATTTAAGATCACATACCTGTGTGAGATTTCCTTTTTATAACAGTATGCTACCAGCATCAAAGTTAGTCTAAGGACATTGTGTATGTGTTATTTAAATGGTCTCTCTACAGTTGACACTGCATGCTTTTCTAGAGGTATATGAAAATGGGATTACCGTATATACTCGAGAATAAGCTAAAAAACCTTAACTCACCTTATACTAAAGTCTATAGAAAACAAAATTCTCAACACATCTTTCCAACGCCCCCTGCAGGTTCTCTTCTGTCTTCAGCTTCGGCTCCGTCTTTGACTCCCTGAGAGGCTGAGCTGCTTGCTGACATCACAGTGTGTGCGCCGCTGATATGTTTTTATCAAATCTGTGTTTTGTTTGTTAAATGGTTAAATAGGATTGATAGCTGACCAGAAAATTCAAGATAAAGGGGCAGATTTATCAAGTTGTCTGAAAGTCAGAATATTTCCAGTTGTTCATGGCAACCAATCACAGCTCCCCTTTAAAATATTCATGAGCACTGGTAGAATGAAAGCTGAGCTGTGATTGGTTGCCATGGGCAACTAGAAATATTCTTACTTTCAGACAGCGTGATAAATCTGCCCCAATGTGTCTATAAACTACCTTATAAATGTTATAGATTTCTATTACATAAAACGATGTTAATTATTAATAACATACACTCAGGGCCGTATTAAGGGAAGGGTTCAGGGTGAGTTTTCCAATGCCCTAACCAACCAATGGTAGATTATAGTGTGGGCGACTTGGGTGATCAAATGGCCACCTGAATCGCTCACTAATTGTGCTGGGATTGAATCTGGTCTGGCTCCCTAGCTCTTCACTGTTGAAAGCCAGCTCAGAGAACCAGGAAGCAGCCAGATGCAGACTCTGATCCCCAACACATGCTTGTGTCTATGGCAGATCAATGGAACAATATGCTTCCTGCTTCACCATAGACAGAGGACAAGACGTCAGAATCCTTGCACAGGTTATATCACACAATCTATGCCATCTGAGTAATGAAAGTGGAGGAAGTTGTGCCATGTAAAGGGGAGCGAGAGAAGGTTAATGAAGTTTTATTATTTTGTTATATTACTAGGGGGCTGTATAAATACTAATGTATATTTTTATTATGGGGCACTTTAAATATTTATTACTGGAAACATGATGAGAGCCCAACCAGCTTGCAACCAGAGGCTTGCACCACCCTAAATCTGGCCCTGTATACATTGCATGTACCAATTAAAGTTCTAACTGGTCTCAATCGAGCCTTTAAAAAATGGTCACAGGGTGTCACTATAGCACTCAAGCAGATGAATCACAATGTTTTGAACTTTTGTCCATCAGGCTCCATTTTTAGCATCCAACACCTAGAACCATTTCTATTCCAATCCCATCATACGCTTTGGGTCATTGTCTTGCTGGAACATTCTGTCATCCTTTTCATACCCATCACACCCATAGAGTTGGCCTTCCTTTATCAAACTAGAAAATTCCTTCAAAGTCATCTTTTCTCGTAATTCTTCCTGACCCATTTGCATCCACATATAATTTCGATAGGAGTTTTAAATTACTTAAAAGTCAGTGAAACTCACGTCCAATTCTATCATTGTGTATTGTGTAATACCAGAGGTGATAGGTTATTGAATAGGGTTTAAGTTAATAAAAAGGATCCTTATTCATGTGGTGCATTGCCAACTCTAAGAAATTGTGTCCATAATACAGTTTTAATGTTCTCTAATTATCACCTGGCAGTGCCAGCCAGCTAAAATAACGATTGGACTACAGAGGGGAAGAAGTGTAGGAGACTGTAAGGCTTAGAGGTTGTGGATCCTCTGTACCACTGCGGACGATGACACAAGCCACTACCTGGGACCGGAGTGTTTGTGTTTGACTGGCTGCCCGCAGTGTGTGAAACTTGCGCTGAATAAGTGTTGTTGCAAGTGATAAAGCAGCTCCTCAGGCACAGTCTTGGCTCCATATTCACATTGGAATTCAAGTATTGCAAAGAGTCTTGTTGTTGAGTCATGAGTCAAAAGTATTATAGTGGTCAAAGCAACATATTTGCGGGTTACATGCCATACAAATATAGGCTCCAATTTTATATTCTAATAATTCCAATGGACCATAACAAAGTAAAAAAATAACAAGCTTAATAACAATAAAACAAGCGCGGTAATCTCCTGGACTTTTAAATTCATACTTTTATTTACATCAAAAGTATTCACAGGTATCAGTTTGTGCTCGGATCTAAGTATTGAGATTCAAAAAGTGCATATTGTGTGAGGCCTTGTAATACCCAGATTGCAACCAGAGTTCCCAGTTTTGGTAGAAGTTATGTTGGAGAGCCTTGTTGAAAACTATAGACCGTTCAAAAACACTGTTATTAAAAATTCTAGTTGCTATAGTAAAGTTTGGAATTTTATCAGATTCCCAGGATGACACAATTAAGGTACAGGCAGGTTCTGTAAATTTGTTCTCAAAGGAAACCTACCAGTATTTTTTGCAGGGATAATGTTGACACCAACTGTGTAGTGTAATACAGTTATGGAGGATTGTTCATGGCCATGCAGGGTGACCACCTTGGACAAATTTGGAATGTTTGGTCGTCAACTTGGCAAATGACGGTTTTTTGTCATATAATTAATGTGCAGATTAAAGGTTAAGGTTTTATGCCACATGTGGGGCCAATAATTCCAAAGGCACAAAATATGTCCTTGGGGGGAGGTTAAGGTGTAAATCTGGGAGAGTCCCTTGTTGAGAAGGACATGGGGGTACTAGTGGGGAAGATGCGGGGGGAAGAGGTCCCGGCTCTCCGCGGGGTGGGCTAAGACGCGGAGAAGAAAGGCGCAAGAAAAGAAGGATCAAAGAGGACCTTATAGAGGAAGAGAGCGGGGGGGGAAGAGGAGCACCACAACGGGGGGGCGGGAGGAAGGTAATAGGAGAGAAGGAGTTGTATCAAATGGGGGTAGAGGTGTGGTTGATACTAATAGGTGGGTTGGGTTGGTACTTAGTAGATTCAATAACTGGATTTAATATAAATTGAATAACAACAGCATGCAATGAAGGTAAAGCAGTTTGCCGCTTAGTATTAAACAGATAAAGCTAGTAGGCTAGTAGGAAATGTCATAGTATTCAAAGTGGGACATTGGAACCTCGTGATAGGTATCTGTAATTATTTACCACATACAAGGGAACTGGTCGGGAACACCTGGATTAGATCTTTGTGTCAAGTCTGGGCCGGAACCGCGTCCATAAAAAGGATACAAAGGTGCCCGGAGCTGGATGGGAGGGTTCACGTTAGAGCCACAAAATGATAGGATAAGGGGTTTATGTTTATATGGCAGGGGTCGTTATAGTATGAGGAAAGATTAAATTTTTTAAAACAACTCTAATGTATTTAGTCTGGCACAAGAGCCGATTTACGACGGGTGCGGGGACATGGGGGACTGGGACAATGATTAATTTATATAAATATACTGATGGGTCCATACAAAAAAAAAAATTATGGGGAGGTTAGTAAGTTTGTGTTTTCCAGATAACTAATATCAATCAATCAAATCAAAAAGAAAAAGACTGAGGGGGGGAGGGGGACTTGGGCGGGAGGCATGTCTCCGTTTGGGGAGAAATAAAGGTTTTAGGTTTATTTTATTAAGCACGGTAAGCGACAGGGCTTTTTTTTACTATGGAAGACCGTCCCAATCTGGTGGAATAGCCTGACTCAGGCGCTGGTCACGGCAAGAAGGACAAGCGGGGAGAGCTCAGAAGTGTCTAGATGCCCTTTTACCAAAACTAATACATTGCTGGTTTTATGTGCTATAGAGGATTTCCTATATCCATCCCTCATCACCAATCCCTACCCTTCTCGGTTGATTGATGGAAAGTGTTTTTCTTAACCCAGTGATTATTATTTATATTAAATTAAACTATGAAGCTTTCACCTCTACTCTCTTTGCGGGTGGTTTTGCGGTTTTAATATGACAGGTGGCCATCAATGGACATATTGACATGCTGCACCATACTGCTAATGCCACACTGATATATTCAACTGGAATCATGAGGAATAATTATCTAGATGTGTGAGAAAAGCAATTCTTAAACCCTGAAGTGAAAAAAAGTTTGGAGGGGTATCACTTGAGCATATAATGCCCACAGAAAAGAAGTTATCACTCTCATCCACCATCTGAGAAAAAAGAAAAAAAAAAATGGCAGAAACAAGAGAAAGAAGAGAAAGGAGGCCTGGGAATGTATATGTTTGACTTATCCTCTTCTCTTTCTAAAATGAAACATTTACATATGGAAACTAGAGGAAAAAAGGAAATATTGTATAGATGGTGGTATTACACTCCTAGGAGGAAACTGCAAAAATATTCCCAAATTTGTTCAATTTCTTTTTCAAGTGCTGGTGGGAGGGGGTTCGAAAAAGGGATATGGGGGGGGGGATCTGGCCGATTATGCTTCATATATTCTGGAAAGGGTGTGATTCGGGATAGGGCGAATGTTTGAGAAATTTAGAACAAAAACCCCCATGACATAAACTCATTTTAAACCCTTCTGGGATTGGGGTTGTCACATTAATTACCAGAACAGAAGAACAAAACATATAATCTATTTTTTACTTACGGTCATCACGATATCTACCCCTGTGGAAGGAAATCCCCCAAAATACCCGTCAGCCCACCAACTGACTAGGCCGATGATTTTGAATATGATATTAGAGATGAGCGAACATACGCGTAAGAGCTTGGATGCTCGTTCGAGAATTTAGCGTATCGAAACTGATCGTGATCGGACGACTAATTCGCTCCCGCTCGAAGAAGGGGGAGAAAATGGCCCCCGATCCGCCATCATTAATTTTGCCTTTTTTTGGCGGAAAGAACAAGGAAAAGAAACGAAGCCAATCACAAGCCAGGAGACCTCTGCACTCCACCCAGCAGACGTGGTACCCTTTACACGTCGGATAGCAGTGGTGGTGGCCCCAGATCAGGTGACCCTGGGATAGAATGCCGCTGCCCGCGCTTGCTCGGATTTTCATTCTGTGTCTGCGATGCCGCTAGGGACTGAGAGCTGCTGCTGGAAGGGAAAAAAGCTTATTTAGGGTTTTTTGTTCTATTTCGAATAGTGTTAGGCAGGAGTGATTCAACAAGAACCACAGCCCTTCTTAGGGGGGCTACAATAACGTTATACTTTTTTTTTTTGTTTGCTTGTGGCTGGGCTTGCTGGCATAGTTAGGGCAGATAGTACCATATTGTGAGGAATTTGCAGGGGGGAGGGGGGGGGGGGGATGTACAGTTTCTGCTGTGTTCGCTCTAGTGACACACATATCCACCCAAACACCAAGGTGGAACCCCCCAATTAGTGGGTGGGACCAATATTATTAGGGGTTTATTAGAATTAGGCAGAGTCTGGCGATTTTCTTTTTTTGTTTTTACCTCTTTATTTCATTTTATAGCTCCCAAACTCATTCTTGCAAAGCAGTGTTGGTTTGTTCAGTTGTCGGCTACACAAAATAGACATAGGAGAGAGAACCCAACGGCTTACTTAAGGACAAACAAAAAAAAAAAAGGGAAAATAAACGCTATTGTAGGCCTTGGTGGGCTTGCTGGCATTAGTAGTGCAAGATAGTACCATATTGTGGGATTTTGCTTGGGGGAGACCGTGCGACCATTGTGTTTTAGATCTTAGTGACACGAATTCACCTCTCAAACACAGAACGGGGACCATGTATAGGGGATTGATTAGAATTAGGGCAGAGTTCTGCTGGATTTTTTTTTTTTTTTTTTTTTTTTACTTATTTCCTTTTTTGATAGCTCGCTCCAAAGCATAAGGCACAGCACAAAATCCAGTTTGTAGTGCTGTGTGCTGCTGGTCATGTAGGGTTTAGACAGAAGTTAGAAGAAACTAGCCATAGAATTTAGGCAATAGGAGGGAAAGCATCGTTTTGTTAAAAAAAATAATAACTAAAAAAATATAAACACAAAAAAAAAAAAAAAAAAAAAAAAAAAAAAAAAAATTAAAGTTACACTTTTAATTGGAAATGTTCGAAAAAAACGAGGGACTGTAGGCCGGGGTTATAGGAACGCCCCCGGCATCGACGGGATACGACTGGACGGGCGCGTGCCCATTTATGCAGGGGTCAGCAAAGAGGATTAGGTCTCCTGGGGGGTGGTGGTGGTGGTTGCGGGGTTGGTTTTGTTGAGATGAGACACCACCCTGCTGATGGGGGAGCATGGGGAACGCCACCGAGCCTTACACTCCCAGGTTCTCATTGTCTAAAGTTACGGGGACTCGTGGTAGTTTTAGTTTTTAGGAGCGTAGAGCACTGTTGAGGCCACAGAACAGTGCGAAGAAGCGGTGATGTCGTGGATGCGGACAATGCTTCTAGCCTTTGTCCACCAGACAGTCCCAGTAGTCCAACATGTCACCGAAATCAAGCACCCTCCGGCTCCTCCACCTCAGCCCTCCTTCCCCCAGTCTGCCACCGCCCAGCAAAATTTGGCATTTGAACGGCCCACATACTCTGAGGAAAGGTTTTCTGGACCCTTCACACAGTCACAAACCAATTGTCCGGTTTGCTGCTGGAGCAATTTTCCGAGCCCAGGTTTTCCACCAGTCGCCATCTGTGTGGGGTTTTGTTTGGTGGGGATGTTTGGGGGTTGTGGGTTTTTTTTTGTGTTGTTGTTGCATTGTGATGACATTATGGGTAGTGAAAAGTGTTTGTTTGTTGTTAAATGTAATTTGGAAAGAGGCCTACGGGGGAGGCCAACGATTGAGCGAGGAAACGGTGGCTGTAAGAATAGGGTGGAATAGGTCGTTGTCAGTGACAGGAGGAAGAGGAACACGGAAGGTCCGAGGGGGGAGCAGAAGAGGCACAAGAATCTGGAGGGAACTCGGAGGATGATAGGGGACGACCCAAGCTGGGTGATTGGCCGGGTGAAACACAGTGGCTTCTATGAGAAGAGGCGAGAAAGTCCGTTCTGTATAGGACGAGTTCTATCTATAGCAAAAAAACGGATGAAGAAAGAGGCAGTGGTGGGCCAAACGGAAGAGGGGCAGAGCCAGAAGCAGGGTGGATAGAAGCGTCAATGTTTTGGCACGTAGTAAAGCTCCCGGGGCGAGGAGGAGGCTAGAGTTTCATAAGTATGGAGGTTCTTAAAAAGAAAGAAAACACCGGATGACCGATTGGACTGTGGTGTGAACCTTTCCAAACTAGGATAATCACGGAAGGGGGTGTCCACCACTACTTAGCTTAACTACCACCAGATGCGCAGGCAATTATGAATGCTAAAACACCCCCCTCAAGTAGAGCACCAAGGCCCGTTTCACCTCCGACGGGCACACATGATCCTTCCCTGTGTCATCGGCTAGTCAGCCCCTGCCAAGGACCACGACCCAAAAACACTCCCGAGGCGAAACCCATTTCGCCTCACGATTATCACAGATCCACAGCGTTCAGCTCTCATAACCAAGACGAGGGGCCGAGCGGCAAAAACGGAAAAGGAAGTATAGTATACGCAACCCAACACACAGCCAGCCTCAACGTCCACATCTCCAAGTGCTTAGCCGGAGATGCTTTGCACATAGGTTTTGGTAGAGACCGAGAGGCATTTTCGTCAAAACATCATGGCCCAAGCCCAGCGGCAGACCCTCGGTAGTCGGTCCCCAGCGCCCCACTACTTTTACCGATGTTGTTGCGTCCCAGCCCTTGCCAAGCACGTTGTAAGAAAATATCCGTGCCCTGAACAACGCCTTTTTCTGAAAAGGGTGGTCCACATGACCACGGGAACGGTGGAACGAGTTGTTGCGGGCAGGGCCACTATATATCGTGAACGGCACATTGGCTTTAATAATTGGTGGAAGGCTGGGGGACGAGTCTGAGAACCTGGGGAGCTGCGCTGCTTAAATAATGCCAACGCCGAGGATTGCTGGGGCCCTACTCGGTCTCCATCTGTCTCAAGGAATACTATGCATCTCCTCCCAACCCCATCCTCCACCTCTCTGATCATGGAATTACCATCGTGGGCAATGGCCCGGGCGCAAGCAGTATGGGATGTGAGCGCTAGGCACAGACCAAGCCAGTTGCCATTGCAAGGCTAAGCGAAAGCAGGCGGGAGGTGCGCGTGTCAAACTGATGAGCCTAGGCGATAATGTGAATTTTTATAAAAGGCAAACCACCAAGAGCTATTACAGGGCATCACGGCGCCAGACCTGTGATATGTGGCTGCGCACCGTGAACCTGAAGCCAGGCAGGTTGTGGGGGAAAAAGGCCGGAAACACGCCTTACCTAGGTGGCGGCATCTGCAAATCGGCAGACTGACACATGTGGTGTATGCCTGCCCCATGTGGTGTTAAATCTATAGTTCAAGGCTTGTCCTCAAGACCTACCCCAATTCGTTTCTGATTAATTTGCTCAAAAAGGTTTTTGCGCCGCCATCCTGTGAGCATTTAAGGAAGTCAAGCACAGAGCGCTCCAATCTCAGGGGCAGAGCAAAAAAAAGCGCAAGACAATCCAACTGCAGCAAGACTAACCGACCTGTGTGCGACGTGGGCCAACAGGTGGAAATTCAACATTAACCAGGTGGAATGGAATCAACATTTTAACCAGGTTACCAGGTTTCCAGTTCCCGCGCAGAGCGGATTGGGTAGACTCCCAGATGTCAACTTCAAACAGAACTGGTTAGTTCGGTCAGGTCTCTCAGCTTCCTCAAGGTCTGTCTACAATGAGGATGGACGTGGAGATGTCTGATATTGTCAGGGTCGGGCCTTCCTCATTGGTTGAGTAACTTTGAGGAGTCAACACAGGGGTCGTGGGCGATTGCCGCCATCTCAGCCTCACCATCCCGCTCTGCTTGGCCTGTTGAAACTACTCGCTGCGTCAGCATGAAGTCAGAAGCTTTGCGCTCGTTCACAAGAGATGGGAAGACGATTCCCCGGGTTGATAGCCAAAGCACCCTTTAGGCGCTGTTTCTCAGCGCATATCGGAGGGAGGCGAGGAGCGAAGAGGAGGAGGGGAGGAAAGGAGAGAGGAGGAGGAAGGGAGAAGAATGTTGGCGCAGGACAAGAAAGAGGGGACCAATGTTCAGTCCTCACTTTGTTCAGCGTGGTCCTTGGCAGCAAAGAGAGGAGTTGAGGCAGAAGAAGAAAGAGTAAGAAGAGGAGTTGGAAGGAGGAGGAAAGGAGGAAATGGGCAGTCAGGCCAGTGAGGGGAGTGTGAATTTGTGCGCGTTGGGGATATGGCGCGCAGGCAGGATTTCATTTCTGTAGGAGCGATCCTGTGACCCTCGAGTTCAAAGAATTTATTCCCGCACCGATGTAATATATGGGTATTCACTCTCCTGCGACCATAGGTACAAGCAAAAGTCTTTCCACTCTATCCCTGAGAGGAAAAGGGAGGATGTGAGAATGCATGACATACCAGGCAGGACCCTCGGTGCACAAGCTGACTGAAACACGTATTTCCCTTCTTGAAACAGCAGATAGCGGCCCCCAACAGATGGGCGTATCTGCGGGACCAAGTTAGCGAGGGGAGGAGAGGTAGGCGAGCAGGCAGATTGTCCAGCATGGCGCCTGTAGGGGTAACGCTTAAAAAGGAACAGGTGCCAAGGTGGAGGAAAACAAGAAAGAAAATGTAAACCGCGGGCCAAAGTACGTATAGGCACAAGAGGAGGTCCTACGCAGAGTAGGGCTGAATCTTTTTACAGAACGATGGTGAGGGTTTTTGTGTTGTACGGGAGCTGACCATACCATCGTCCCTAAATGAAATCACACAGCCCCTACAACTAGGGGGGGGGAAAAAGAGGGAAAGCGTGGGATATAAGAAAGCGCGTCCAGTTATGGGGGAAGCACAGCGGGGAGGGGGAGGTAGTGAAAAGGAACGCCAACCCCGAGAGAGTGCGGGGCTCCCCCCCCAAGACTGCGGCCGGTTGATTGTCAGTAAGCATGGGTCCTGCTGCAGTGGTGTCATCATCACCGATAAGCGTTACACGCCTGTTTGTTGGACTGACAGACTGACGGCTTATCAAGAGTGAATATATCAAAGCCTTTGGATGGAGTTTCTGGATTTTTTCATCTCCTACAGGTGAAAGAAGTCACTAACATGAAAATGTCTGCCCACTCCCCTCCTCATTGTCCTCTCTCCTCCTCTTTGTACACTACTAAGCAGAGGAGGAAGGAGGAGGGAAAAACTGGCTTATTTTAGCAGGGCCAACTGTGGCTCTAGCTATATAACTCTATGTATTTTTAATTTTTCTGGAGGACCCACCTACCTGTCCTTGGTTTGAAACTTTTTTGGACTGCCACATACAGACACTATTCAATATTAAATTGTCTCCATAGCACCTCCACATGTCGTTTTTTGTAGCTGGCTCCACACGATGGCTCCATTGCGACACCTCCACACGTCATTCGCCATAGCTGGCCTCCAAACCGTCGTCCCATAATAGCTGCCTCATCCATACATATCTCACCTTATAAGGCAAACGCAACTGTGTTGGTCAGAAGTTTGGGTTTTTCACTGGGATTCCACTCAAACTTGTTACTTTGTCGCCACCCTGCTTGTAATCCACAAAAATATACTGGCAAACTTGGTATCATTTACCAATATTATTTTCAGCGCTTCTTGGGCATCGTTTGTTTACCATTACCGTCACCTCGCCATATCCTAAACTTATCAAGAACGCTGTTTCCTGTCCATTTTGCCCTCCACCATCTCCACATGTCCACCATGTCTCATTTCAACTCTCTATAACCCCAGTACGCTGGAGCACGAGAGTATATGCAGCACATTCATCCCCGTTCAAACGAGCTAGCTGTTACCAGGCAGAATTTTTTCAGGTGTTTCACCAGGATACATAGTGAACTCGCGGCCATCTGTCGCCGCCATGCTGGGAGACCTGAAGTTGCGAATCATAAGCCAGGCCAAATATGAATGCCCCATTACCTGTCGCGCTCTTCATGAAGTCGTCTCCATGCTGCTCCACATGGTTGTTCCCTAGTCAAAAAGGCTGTGTTCAGCTTCAGATTTTTAGGGTGTTTCATTCACCAATACGTAATGAACTGGTCACTAGCGCCACATGCTGTGTGTTATCGATAAAAAAAACCGTCAACCTTTTGTTACATAGATAAACATTTCACCTCATCTTGTGAAACCTGAGTCTATTTATGTGGTATTCGCCATGAGACTAATAGGCCTGCCACTGCTGCCTCGCATGCCGTCCCCTATAGTGTCAGGATCAATTATTGGATGTTTTAGATGCATCTAGCCTCATTCTTTCACTCTGCTGGCCATGCTGTTGCCTAATTTGGCATAATGTGATTTAGCATTAAGCAGCCTCAGAGGCCCATGCATGCGTGCCCCTGCTTTCTCCTGTCCATTTCCGGGGTGTTGCCATCCTTTTCTGAGGTTCACCAGGTGTTTTTGGCCAAACCGCTCCCTGTTGCAGGCCTGGTCCTCGCTTGAAAAATGCTGTGATCTCCCATTGACTTCAATGGGGCTCGGTTCTTCAGACGAGCACTCGAGCATCGGGAAAAGTCCGTCTCGAATAACGAGTACGCACGAGCATGTAGTGCTCGCTCATTCTTAGCGGTTGACCTTTTAGTAAAGAGCTTATGCGTGAAGTGCTTTTATCCAGACAAGCTCAACCTTGTTGAAACATTGCCAAGTGGAGATACATGTGTGAATAGAAGAAAAAAAAAAAAAATTTTAAACAATAAGTTGGCTAAAAGAGATTAATGTACAGTGGGGTTATTCAAAGTCCGTGATGATGGGTGATCGTTCCATAGATAGGTATTACATATAATGAGGAGGTTGGTCTGCTGGAAATTAATGTAGTATGAACGAGGTGGAGGGGATGAAACTAAGTTAATGGTGTGGGGGGATTTTTTGGAGCCGGGGATGTGGAAATAGATAAATGGTGGCATCTTGGGGAAAGGGGATTCATGAGGGGGGTATGTGAATGATGTCCAGACACATTCCTCTTTGGCACAGTTTATTGAGTCAGTCATTCCCTTCTGGAATTTTGTTGATAGGCTTTGTATCAGAAAAAGTTGAAAAAAATGTTTTGGTGTAACCATTTGTTGTATTTGCTTTTATGGCTATTCCATGCGGGCTTTGAGTGTTGGTTGTGCGGCCTACATATGAGGACGCATGGGACTCTAGCTATACGTAATGTTTACAATAACTTATGCTGGATTGGCCGGATTTGAAATTCCGTGAGATTGCTGGGCATAATGAGCTTATCTAGTTAGTTTGGATAGTGATATTGCGTATTTTTTTAGTTTAGTTGCTGGGAGCCAGTAATTCTTGATGTTTGACACTAGTCGTAATATTATACGGGGTTTTTTTGGGGTACTTGGTATAGTAGGGGGGTCATTAAACAGACTTGCCAATGTTTTTCAAGGATATGGTACATTTGGATTGTATGAGTTTTTTTTTATTCCGATATCTCCGGTAAAGCCCTGTCACCAATCTTTTAGAAAGGATTTGCTCTGTTCAACGAAAATGTTTAGTTTGAGTGAATTTGCGAACCCGCAGAATTGGCTAACTGGAATGTTTTTTTTTCCATTGGTGTATTGGTGTTTTTTACATTCACAAAAGTATACTTTTTGTATCAACTTTTTTAAATATCTTTTCGTTTGTAGGTTTCCTCGAGTTTTTGTAAATGTAGGTCAAGAAATTCGATTCTCATGCTTGAAGAATGGAGGGAGTGAAAGAATGGCCCCAAACATTGGTGTTGATGGTTCAAATGAAGGAATTGTATGCATTCTGTAGACCATCGATTGTATCTTCTGTAAAGAGTTCTTTTCAATAGGTTATTTGAATGAATTATTCTCAATTCCTCATGTAGATGTTGGCAAAGCTTGGATCTTGTTTTGAAAAGTGAATACCATAAAATAGGGCAACTGCCTTCATTGGCAGGACACTTTGGTGGAAGGTGTCCTTTCGGTCAAAGGAAGGATCCCATCTATCACAGCAAGTAACAGCACTGTGGTTAGATGGTGGGGTGGAGATTTCAGTCCAATACCAGGCGTGTTGTCTTCCATTGATAGGGGGACCTTTATGTTTGGACGCGAGTAGGATGCCATTTAGAAAAAAAGCACCACACCCTATAAAAAAAACATGCATCAGAGTGGGAGTAGATTTAATGGAGTTTAATGGACTCTCCTCTACAATGGTGTCAATTACATCAAACTTTTGGCTTTTCTCAGTTTGATAGAAAGAGGATACAACTGAGTTCATTGCCTCCCTCCAAATCCTTCATGTAACCAGGCCGCATACTCAAGAGACTTTAGTCTCTAATGTGGCTAGAGAACCAACAATTTAATACCATGGGGTCATTATCTGGTATCCCCAGGAAATTGGAAAACAGATTGTAACCTCTCCTCTCTTTTACAGAAGACCCATGGCTCCTACGGGCTAATAGTCAGTCAAAAAAATTAACAACTATATTTATTGACAAAGCGTTCAAGATGTAGTCATACACACAGCGGCTGCACTAATCCATCTGGGAGCGTACGTGGGCAACCCCCATCGATTTAAGTGATGGGTACTACAACTTCAATTTATATAAGCTTCTAAAAATCACTATATGGTTTCGGGGTACTGAACACTATTGGGAGAAACCTTTTATTTCAGTTCAACTCACTTCCATGCGGATATATCCTTGGCTCCCAAAAATTCTCCAAAAACTAATGGTGGAAGTAGTATTCTCTTCATCTTAGAAAGGCAATCTATTGGACTTGCTGGACAATCTTTCAAAGGTGGACAAGTTTGAAGTACAACACAGGATATGACTATACAATGCTGCAGACCCTGGTTGGTTCAAAAACTTGGAAAAATCCCATCCTTACTCCCAGTACAGAAGTCAGATTTGGGCACATCTTTAAACTCAATCCAAAACATCTTTTCCCCCAGAAGAGAAGAAGAGGTCTCTATTATTATACTAAAGTCAGGGATGCAATGAGAATGTTGGGTCTGATGACTTGATTGTACCAACCCAGTCCCAGTGGTGCAGAGCGATCCGAACTTGGATTCTACATTTCCTGGAACCACTCTTCACCGTGACAGATGTAAGATTCTTCTTTCAGTAAAAACCTCTGTTAATTTAGTGGACTGGTACACGTATTAATGAAAGTGTGTAGCTTGCTAAATGGCCCATTATAGACTGTACAGACAAACACCAGTCAGTATGGCTGATGTGCGAAGATACGGGACTTAGTTACAGGGGTCTGGCCTCTTTTAACCCCATCTTGCGCTTGTTGAATTACGGCGCTAAAAGCAATATGGGAAGCCTTAAAACAGAGATTCCCTGCTGAAAACACCAACGTCTCAGACAATATCATGGCAGTGGCTTATCTCCATCGCAAGGGAAAACCAGACCCAAGCTAGTTGTCGGAACCCCCCCCCCCCCGAAAAGATCTGTTTTTTCTCCAGGGTCCAGTTCTGCATCCCAATGCAGGTCTTCCTCGTGTCATCTTGGATTCTGAAAAGGGAGTTGTTAAAGACTACAGGTCTATCTGACAAAGGAATCTCCCACATAAAAGGCAAGTTGGAAACCAATAACATCTGCATCTATTTAAAAATTTGGTAAAGGTTTGTGTCCTTTTTTGAAGTTTATCCACCTAATTCTTCTTCTCCATAACATTCTTAGGTTCTAGAGTTCCTACAGGGGTGTTTTCACCAGGGCTTGATGACCAAAAATTGTGACAGCAAAAATCCACGGTCCAGCCACGCTCCAAACACTTGAAATTTTTTGGTCTTTTATTGAAGCCTTACATGGCAGTACAAAATCCACTACAGTTCCAGACACCTCACAGCTCCGCGTTCGGGCAGATATACTGTCCTTAGTCATAGCTAAGGACCTGTATATCTGCCCGAAACGCAAACGCTCCAAGACCAAAAACTCAAGTGTTTGGAGCGTGGGCGGACGTGGATTTTTGCTGTCACAATTCTTTGTATACCCAGCAGAGGGGTTGGCCCGTGCCTCACTCAACACTTAAGGAGAAAGGTGAGCTGGTTCCTCCAAAATATTTTTATTACTTGAGATACAACACCCTAAAAGTCTAGATATCAGCACTCAATTTGTTCTAAGATGTCTTCTCCGGCATACCACAAATTGATAAAAGGTTCATAAGACCACACAATAGGGTCAGACCAAATCCAAAACAGTTCATGATGCCATGGGATTTATCTGTAGTATTACATTTCCTAACCGACAGCTCAAAGACCGCTTTCGTATTGCCCTAAGTGATATTCCTAACCGCCCCAAATATATTGGATTGGTTAAAATCTCCAATGATTTTAAGGACTTTTGATTTCATTGTTTAATTGCAGTAAAAGGCCTACTTATATACATGAAAGGGACTTATGTAAATAAGAATTAAGATATTCTATTAAGGACATTTTTGTATACAAATACTTGCATGTCCTGTTTTCTTTTTTTACTTAGCTCTGTTTTTAAGCTAATAGCAATGTTCGCTACATAGATTAAGTTTACCTACACATAGTTCGACAAAATTCATAATAAGAACGCTCTGGATAAAAGATACCTTGCCTATATTTTCTTTGTGTATCAGTTTAAAACACTACAATGTAAAACCTTGCATTACCCTTTTGTTTCATACTAAAGGGAATAATATTCAGTAACTATTTGAAAGTCAATTAGAGTTAGCCTACAATTGTAAGAGAAGCTGGGAGAACTACAGTCTTTGAAGTGTTGATTTTAAGATCACATACCTGTGTGAGAGATTTCCTTTTTATAACAGTATGCTACCAGCATCACAAGTTTAGTCTAGGACATTGTGTATGTGTTATTAAATGGTCTCTCTACAGTTGACACTGCAGACTTTTCTAGAGGTATATGAAAATGGGATTACCGTATATACTCCGAGAATAGCTAAAAAACCTTAACTCACCTTATACTAAAGTCTATAGAAAACAAAATCTCAACACATCTTTCCAACGCCCCCTGCAGGTTCTCTTCTGTCTTAAGTTCGGCTCCGTCTTTGACCTCCCTGAGAGGAGCTGAGCTGCTTGTATGCACATCACTATGTGCGCCGCTGATATGTTTTTATCAATCTGTTGTTTTTGTTTGTTTTAAAGGTTAAATAGGATTGGAAGCTGACCAGAAAATCAGATAAAGGGGCAGATTATCAAGTTGTCTGAAAGTCAGAATATTTCCAGTGTTCATCGGCAACAATCACAAGCTCCCCTTTAAAATATTCATGAGCACTGGTAGAATGAAAAGCTGAGCTGTGATTGGTTGCCAGGGGCAACTAGAAATGATTCATACTTTCAACAGCGTGATAAATCTGCCCCAATGTGTCCTAAAACTACCTTATAAATGTTATAGATTTCTATTACATAAAACGATGTTAATTATTAATAACATACACTCAGGGCCGTATTAAAGGGAAGGTTCAGGGTGATTTTTCCAATGCCCTAACCAACCAATGGTAGATTATAGTGTGGGCGACTTGGGTGATCAAAATGGCACCTGAATCGCTCACTAATTGTGCTGGGAGAATCTGGTCTGGCTCCCTAGCTCTTCACTGTTGAAGCCAGCTCAGAGAACCAGGAAGCAGCCAGATGCAGACTCTGATCCCCAAACATGCTTTTGTCATGGCAGATCAATGGAACAATTGCTTCCCTGCTTCACCATGAACAGAGGACAAGACGTCAGAAATCCTGCACAGGTTATATCACACAATCATCACTGATTCTGAGTAATGAAGTGGAGGAAGTTGTGCCATGTAAGGGGAGCGAGAGAGGTAATGAAGTTTTATTATTTTTGTTATATTACTAGGGGCTGTGATATAAATACTAATGTCATATTTTTATTATGGGGCACTTTAAATATATTATTACTGGAAACATGATGAGCCCAACAGCTTGCAACCAGAGGCTTGCACCACCCTAAATCTGGCCCTGTATACATTGCATGTACCAATAAAGTTCTAACTGGTCTCAATCGAGCCTTTAAAAATGGTCACAGGGTGTCACTATAGCACTCAAGCAGATGAATCACAATGTTTTGAACTTTGTCCATCAGGCTCCATTTTTAGCATCCAACACCTAGAACCCATTTTATTCCAATCCCATCATACGCTTTGGGTCATTGTCTTGCTGGAACATTCTGTCATCCTTTCATACCCATCAAACCCATAGAGTTGGCCTTCCTTTATCAAACTAGAAAATTCCTTCAACGTCATTCTTTCTCGTATTCTTCCTGACCCATTTGCATACAAAATAAATTTCGATAGAGTTTTAAATTACTTAAAAATCAGTGAAACTCACGTCCAATTCTATCATTGTGGATTGTGTAATACCAGAGGTGATAGGTTATTGAATGGGTTAATTAATAAAAAGGATCCTTTCATGTGGTGCATTGCCACTCTAAGAAATTGGTTCATAATACAGTTTTAAATGTTCTCTAATTAATCACCTGCATGCAGCCAGCTACCTCTAAAAATAGACGATTTGGCTACAGAGGGGAAGAAGTGTAGGAGAGAAGGCTTAGAGGTTGTGGATCCTCTGTACCACTGCGGACGATGACACAAGCATACATGGGACCGGAGTGTTTGTGTTTGACTGGCTGCCCGCAGCAGTGTGTGAAACTTGCAGCTGATTAAGTGTTGTTGCAAGTGATACAAGAGCTCCTCAGCACAGTCTTGGCTCCATATTCACATGGAATTCAAGTAGTGCAAAGAGTCTTGTTGTGAGTTCATGAGTCAAAAGTAATTATAGTGGTCAAAGCAACATATTTGCGGGTACATGCCAACAAATATAGGCTCCAATTTTATTTCTAATAATTCCAATGGAACCATAACAAAGTAAACAAATAACAAAGCTTAATAACAATAAAACAAGCGCGGTATCTCCTGGACTTTTTAAATTCATACTTTTATTTACATCAAAAGTATTCCAGGGATCAGTTTGTGCTCGGATCTAGTATTGAGATTCAAAAGTGCATATTGTGTGAGGCCTTGATAATACCCAGATTGCAACCAAGAGTTCCCAGTTTTGGTAGAAGTTATGTTGGAGAGTCCTTGTTGAAAACTATAGACCTTTCAAAACACTGTTATTAAAAATTCTGTTTGCTATAGTAAAGTTTGGAATTTATCAGATTCCCAGGATGACACAATTAAGGTACAGGCATGTTCTGTAAATTTGGTTCTCAAGGAAACCAACTACACCACTATCCGATGGAGGTTATAGCTTCAAATGCCTGAACCAGTTTAGGGTGAGCTAGTGCCGACGCTAATCTTCGTTATGTTTTTCAGCAGATGTAAAGCGTTTAAATGCTTTAACCCATTAAGGACACAGCCATTTTACAGCTTAAGGCTTCGACCCCATTTTTTGGATTCTGACTTGCATCACTTTTAGTGTTATAACTTTTGAACACTGTTACTTATCAAAGCGATTCTGTGAGATTCTTTTTTTTCCCCCACATGTTCTATACTTCAGTTTAGTTGTAATCTTGGCTGATAAGTTTTGCGTTTCTTTTCCAAAAAAAGAAAAATAATGAATTTTTTTTAAAATTTCCCTTTTTTGAAATTCTAAATCATTACATTTTCAGGTAGATAGATTTTACTTCTAAATAAGTTGCTGAATAACATCTCCATATGTCTACTTTACATTTTCATAATTTTTGAAATGTCTGTATGATATATTTTGATGTTGCGCGGCTTACAAATCGAATAGCAATTTTTTTAAATTTTTTTTTTCTGTATTTTCAGAATTTACTCTTTGGGATAAAATACAGTTTTTGAATGAAATTTTACATATTTAACATCAAAATATCTATCAGAAATGGTTTTTAGTGAGGTTGTAACCCCTTGAGATCTTCATAGTAATTGAATCAAAATGGAGGTGAAATTTAGAATTGTTCAAATTGGTGCCGGTTATACGTTCATTTACCCTAAATGTACACATTTCCAAAAGATAAAAATAGAAAACCTGCCATACAATTTGTTCTGGCAATTTCTACCGAGTACAGAGACCCCCAAGATGTGGATGTTATTGTTTAATGGGCGCACAGCGAGGCGCGGTAGGGAAGGAGCGCCCTGCAGCTGCCAGGATTTTAGTCTAATCGTTGCCAGTCCTTTTGTAGGCGTAAAATTTTCGCTTTTCGTATTGGTGCCTGTGATGGCAGTTCTTTTGGGGATGAGTGCTTTTTCCTTTGTTGCCATTTTGGGGTTGGTATCGCCTATTGTTGAAAATTTAGGAAGTACGTAGAAAAGTGAAGAAGTAGAAAAGCATCTATGTCTGTACTGGATTCTTGATTTTTTTCAGTGTTCACTGTTTAGCCTAATAATCATTTTATCTTTATTCTATGGGTTGATACGATTCCGGTGATACCAGACTTGAATGTTTTCTAAGTTTCTACAAATTGTCAAATCCCTAATGGGTGGGGAAAAATCTATATTTTTGCAATTGCTGTCTTCAATGTGGATAAAGCACTTAACATTTTTTGGGCGTATGGAGCTGTTGATGCGCTCAGATTTTTGTGGGAATAGTTTGTTCTTAGTTTGCACAGTATCATTTAAATCATAACAAAACCCCCACATATATAGTATCAATGCATCCAGAACAACCCGTAGAATAAAAGTAAATCATTATTCAACCTGTACTATGAAAGCCGTAATAAAAATGCAATAAAAAGTGATAAAAAAAAACATATGTACTCCAGAATGATACTGGTGCAAAGAACAACATGTCCCACAAAAATCAAGCCATCAACAAGCTCCATAGCCAAAAAAGTTAAAGTGTTATGCCACCTTGAAGACAGCAATGCAAAAATGATAGATTTTTCCCCACATTAGGGATTTGACAATTTTAGAAAACTTAAGAAAATACATTCAAGTCTGGTATCCCGGAATCGTATCAACCCATAGAATAAAGATAAAATGATTATTAGGCTAAACAGTGAACATGGAAAAAAAGTCAAAAATCCAGTACAGAATAGATGCTTTTCTACTTCTTCTACTTTTCTACTACTTCCTAAATTTTCAACAATAGGCGATACCAACCCCAAAATGGCAACAAAGGAAAAAGCATCTCATCCCGCAAAAGAAATGCCATCACAAGGCACCAATAACGAAAAAGCGAAAATTTTATAGCCTACAAAAGGAGGCAACGATGGCTCCGGGCTGGTGGGGGTTATTGCAGCAAACCCCCCCCTCTTATAACCATGGTGGGGTGGTTTTGCACCGAAGGCGGCCATTAACACTTAGTTCGATGCAGTGGATTTAAAAGACGCCCGGCGAGTGGGCGCTGCACCTTCTTCCCATTGTCGCTCCCCTCACAACATCACAGGGGGTGGGTGATCATTTGCCATGGACAGCCTTGGGGTCTTTGTGAAAGCCGAGTCTGATGTTTTCTGCAGTGGCTCGGTTAATAACGATCACATGCAAAAACGCCATATACTGCAATACAGTAGTATTGCAGTACGGCGGTCCCCTACTTCAGAACACTCGCTTACAAACGACCACTAGTTTACAAACGGACCTCTGGATGTTGTGGTAATTTATTGTACTTTGGTCCTGGGTGACAATAATCAGCTGTAACAGTTATCAAAAGGTGTCTACAATGAAGCTTTATTGTTAATCCTGATTGTTATGACAACACAACATTTTAAATCCAATTGTCACAGACCAAAAAAGTTGTCTGGCTGGACTACAATGATAAAATATACAGTTCTGACTTACATACAATTAAACTTAAGAACAACCTACAGACCTTATATTGTATGTAACCTGGGACTGCCGGTATATGGTAGAACGATCTGACCATCTAGGGTTAATGTACCCTTGAGGTCTAGATAGTGAAAAAAGAAAATTTAAAATTAAAATATTAAAATTCAAATCACCCCCCTTTCCCTAGAACTGATATAAAACATATAACAGTAAAAATCACAAACACATTAGCATCGCCGTGTCCCAAAATGCATGATTAAAATATAAAAACGGCAGTGACCTCCGAGACAGGAAATGGCACCCAAATGTTCGAAATGCGACTTTTACACCATTTTACATCATATTAAAAAAAATGGAATAAAAAGTGATCAAAATGTCGCACAGACCTCAAAATGGTAGCAATGAAAATGTCGTCTCATTTTGCAAAAAACAAATCACACAGCTCTGTACACCAAAGTATGAAAAAGTTATTAGCACAGAAGATGCTAATTATTTTTTCTTTTTTGTACACATTCGTTAATTTTTGAAAACGTATTAAACGCAATAAAACCTGTATAAATTTGGGATCACCGCAATCGTACGAACCAGAGAATAAAGCAGATGTGTTATTTGGGGTGCACATGTCAATGTTGTAAAAACTGAGCCCACAGGTACATGACACCATGCGTTTTTTTTTTTCATTTTTCCACATTTGGAATTTTTTTTCCAGCTTCCCAGTACACGCATGTTAAAATAAACATTACGGGAAAGTAAAATTTGTTACGTCACAAAATAACCCTCACACAGCTCTGTACACGTTAAATGAAAAAGTTATGGATTTTTGAAGGTGAGAGTGAGAAATGCGAAAAAACCTGCGTCTCGTCCTTAAGGGGTTTAAAGATCCTTCCTCTGATTCTGCCTCCGCTCTAACTAGATTCTAGCCTCTGCCTTTTCTGTAAAGGTTCCTGGACACAAGGCTGACTAAGGAGAATGCTAGAGAGCATGCACTTTCCCTTTAATAAGTTAACATTTTGTCTATAAAGGAGGACTTTCCTCTCTAAGCAGATTATCAAGTTTTTGCTCCATTGATAATCTGTTGAAGCACATATTGTATCTATGGAAGCAACCTTTTTCTTCTTTGTATCTTTTAGAGGCAGATCTATACTTGCTTCGCTCTCCTCCTTTTAGGCTCCTGTCCAACAGAGAAGAAATCAACTTTTTTTTTTCGATACATATATTTATAGTATTTTTTTGGCAGTAGGGACCTAACCCCCACTATAACATTCCCAGACCCCCGAAACAACTTACAGGAGCCAAAGGCGGGGTTCTGAGGAAGCGGCCTTCATAATCATTGTATAGTATAGTATATATGGCCGATAAAAGCTGTAAGTCCCACATGTACATAGATTCCGTCATAACAGCCTCCTGTGGCAGAGAGTTCCATAGTGTCACTGCTCTTACAGTAAAGAACTTTGCCTTTGTTGATGTAGAATCACCTCTCCTCTAGGTGTAGAGGATCCCCCCTGTCCTGGTCACAGGCCTAGGTTAAACGGCCTAGGTGTAAATCTGTCATGTATACTAGCCCCCCTATCCCCTAATAATCTTGGTTGCTCTCCTCTACAACCCGTTCCAGTTCAACTATGTCCTTTTTATACACTGGTGCCCAACACTTGTACACAATATTCCAGTGTGGTCTGACCAGGATTTGTATAAGGGCAAAACTATGTCTTTATCATGAGAATCTATTCCTCTCTTGATACATTCCATAATTTTATTTGCTTTAGCACGCCGCCGGCTCTGGTCACTAAAATTAAGTTTACCATCCACCAATACCCCCAGTCC
The DNA here is from genome assembly GCA_019512145.1 of Engystomops pustulosus. NCBI lineage: Eukaryota > Metazoa > Chordata > Amphibia > Anura > Leptodactylidae > Engystomops > Engystomops pustulosus. The sequence continues at coordinate 157,152 of WNYA01000167.1, read as the reverse complement.
TTTTCAGCTTCAGTTTCCTAAGTAATTGACCGTTTAGAACATAATTATACTTTTGTTTCCACGCCCAAGTGCATAACTTTACATTTATATACATTTACCTCATCACCATTTTTCTGTCCACACCCAAGCTTCCACAAATCCCTCTGTAATGCTAAACTACAACCTCGGTATTTATTACTTTACACACAGCTTAGTATCTCTGCAAATATTGAAACTTCACTGTATAAACTCCCCTTCAGGATGTACACTGTGTAGCATTGCCACTACAATACCAGAAAAATACGGAAGAAGAAGATTCACAATAAATTAACTTGTCCTGTGTAAGGGACAGGAGACACTAAAGTATAAAATGCATGGGGGACTTTTCAAGGTTTTAGTAACATTGGGTCACAATGTTTTTGTACAAAAAAAAAATGTGGAAAAAATACATTGAAAAATGCAGCAAGTTTTTTTCCCCCCCATATATATTATGCAACTAGAAACAGTACCTTAGCGTTTCTTAGTGTAATGGGGTTAATCTGTAAGACATGAACTCCCATTCATTGTGCCTCTTATAACCCTAGTTGGATATTTAGTTAGAGATTTATGATAAAATGCATCCTGTAAGTTGCAGTTTTATGGTGTAAATAAGTCACATTTTAAAATAAAAAAATATTTTCAACTGGATGGAACAAAATATTAAATTCTTCATTTGGCCATCTTCTGGCACTATTAACTTTCATATTTCGGTGAACAAAGCTGTGGATGGTGTAATTTTTGCAACTTTTGATGATGTTTTCAGTGCTTTTAAACACTGTTCGCCCTTTTTTTTATTTTTCAAAATGACCAAAAAGAGGCATTTTCAACTTTGGGCACTATTTTCCGATCGGGGTTAACCGCCAAATAACTGTTATCATATGTTGATAGATTGGGCTTTTGGGACCTGGCAATACCTAACATGTTTATGACTTTTGCTGTTTATTTATATCTATAACAGTTCTAGGTAAATTTTCAGAGCTCCTGCAGTCAGCATTGTAGTATGATCACTACCCATGGCAGGCCTACAAGTCTAACAGTATAAGAACTGTAATTGGCTTGGCAACCGATCCAATATGGCTGTACCCACCGGAAGCTCTGTAGGGTAACGTTTGCTGCCATGATCAGTGCCAGCATCTGCAGCAGTTACAGGCAGGTGTGAGCTGTGTTATACATCCAACAACCACTGTTTATAGAGAGTTCAGCCTGTGAGCTCTCTTCACCCCTACCACCAGGGGGAGCAGGATGTAGTAGTATACTGTGGTTCAGGAAGGAGGTATAGGGTAGATGCCATAAATATGGCATCCGAATCTGAAAATATTTTACAACTTTATAAAATTTAACAAAACTCACAAATGAACAACAATGAGTTTTGTTTTTTTTCAAAGAGAATTGTGACTTTTTAAACTAACATTTGAACACTAGTCTTTATAAATATTTCCTTAAGTAGCTAAAGCACGGGACATTAGCAAAACAGTACTGGATGCATTCCTCTCAAAGAGGAAGAAAATTACTCAAATACAGAAATCAAGAAGTGTGAAAAAAACTGAACTGCGCATTTATAATATCAAGATAAATTAGATAAAACACCAGATAAAATGGATGCCATTTACTAGAACCATTTGCCTTATCAGCATTTGTACCGACACCTGAGGATTACAACCTGTGTTATCCTGAATTAAGGATTTATGTATGTAAACAAGTATAACCTTGTAGGGAATTCTGTAACAGATTTATTCAAGTTTTTTAATACATGTAAGTTTTGGTATAATAGGTTAGAAGAACCAATATTTTAGCAGTGCACTCTGTGGTTAATAAGGATGATGTAGACAGCTCTGGCTGCACTGTATCAAATGAAATGGCAATATTGACAATATTACAATAAGAGAAATTGGATGGATTTAGAAACACCCAGAGTATAGAATAAAGTCAAGAGCTGTAGGCACTGGGATTGTCTGATTTAACACATGGTACAGGTTATTGAATGAGAGGCAAACTAAACAACCCACATAATCAAGATGAATATAATTGTATTGTTAATTATCTTTTTCTTGTGTGTACAAATAAAACCAAAATGTAATAAAGGATAATAGGAATCTCCAGACTCCCCAACCATTTCTGACTAACAATGTGCGACCTGCTAAGGCAGTGGTTCTCACCTTTCTAATGCTGTGACCCTACAATACAGTTCCTCATGTTGCGGTGACCCCAAACCATGTACAAGAATATTGTATTCGTGCAAAAAAAGCAATAAAATCGTGGCTCTGATGGCTTTAGGCGACCCCTGTGTTTTGGTCGTTCGACCCCCACCGGGGTCGCGACCCACAGGTTTAGAACCACTGTGCTAGCCAGGGATTGGCTCAGTGGTTACATGTGCATTCAATGTTTTAGATTCGAAATGCTTCAGACACTCAAATGCTTCAGACTTGAACTGCTACAATAGCAACTAAAGTTATATGGATCCTCCAGAAAGCTTACAAAAAGCTTATGGATAGGGAATACTATTGGGAACTAGAGATCTGTTTGTTATAGGGCTCTTTGTTAAGATTGCATCCAAATCTAAATAAAATTCAAACCCATACTCCCACCTCTCATCTGTACAAAGGATAAAAAAAATATGTAAATTTTCTGCATAAAAGCATGCTTGCCATACCCATTGTGATGTGTTTCAAAACACTAAATGTTATATAGACTTATGAGCTTAGTCATAGAATGTTTTTAAGCTATATGTTTTGCAAGGAGGTCCACTTTACAGGAGATATTGATCAGCATAATGTATACAGGCGGTCCCCTACTTAAGAACACCCGACTTACAGACGACCTCTAGTTACAAACAGACCTCTGGTAATTTACTGTACTTTAGCCTTCGGCTACAGTAAACAGCTGTAACAGTTATCACAGGCGTCTGTAATGAAGCTTTATTGTTATTCCTGGTTCTTAGGACAACCAACATTTTAAAATCCAATTGTCACAGAGACCAAAAAATTTTGACTGGGGTTACAATTATAAATATACAGTTTCGACTTACTACAAATTCAACTTAAAGACAAACCTACAGACTCCACTTGTACGTCCGGGACTGCCTGTACTCCATATTTTTTAAAAACATTAACCCTATGAAGAAAGACTGTACCATTATACCATATACCTCTTGTGTCACTCCATCTTCTGTTTATCTGTTTATGTTCCCTATGATTTGTAAATTGCTATTGAATATTATTGTTCTATATAAGATACTATTATCATCATCATCCCATGTTTTTCTAGATCCTGTGGATCATAGATGTTTACAACAGACTGAATACTTCACTGCAAGCTGAATCTGACCACAAGAATTATCTAGGCAGTGCTAGCAAACTAAGGCATGGGTGCCATCCTGCAGTCCTAGATTTGTTTTTTTCAGCGATATTTTAAAAACAAAACTTCCTGGGACTGTATGAGGAACTTGAGGTGTGGACAAGGAGTGATCATCATTGAAGCTCCTGCCTGTGATTTTTGTTCTAAGGGATCCAGGAGGGAAGCTAAAATTTTAATACAATTTGCCTTCCAAGAAACCTATGCAACTGAAATGTGTGAGAGCAGGGCAATAAGCCTGTCATTAAATGTGTCAGTACTTTGAGATAAATTAGTGAGTTTTTGCCTTTATTTGGGATACTTTTAAGGTTCACCACCACAGGTCATGAGCTTTTGCCAAGGTGTCTAATTGGTAACATAACTGCTGGCATATGCCAATTTTATCAATTAAATATGATTTGATCAAGGATATGCAACGTACATAGGTCCATATGTACGGGGGATGTGCCACATAAGACAGACAGGTCCTATTCCTGCCTAGCTTAATCGAAGTGTTGGGTCCTCAGTTTAGTTTTGCTTGGTATTTACTTCAGATATTTTTATGCTCCTGGCGGGACATAGAATTATTTCTAGATTTTTGTTACTTCCTGAAATTCTCATTTAATTGCATTGAATGTTGCAATGCTATTCTTTAAATGTATTTCCTGATTAGAGCTGCCATTTTTTGTGGCTAGCTCACGCCTGCCACCATGCGGACGTGTGTATGAGGCCTGTAAGCATGACAGAGATTCACACTAGCAGGAAAAGTCAGTATCAGCAATTTCGAGCAAAACCAAGTTAAGAGCAAGCTCTCCTAGGGAATTCCTCTGCATGACACGGTACTCAGAACTATAGCCACTTATTGCTTCCCAAAAGAAGAGGAAGTATTAAAAAAAAAATCCCCTGAAAAATGGTAAGAGGAGTATGATTACTCTAAAAAAATTTAGCACAATCTCTGTCTGCTACCTTGCCAATTGGCCCCAATGGCCTCAGATTATAGATTTTATACACTAAAAGACCATCACATACTAGGAAATTCATAATATCATTTTTATTTAATTGAAAGCAAATAAAAATATATAATATTATATATATATACAGGAAGTCTCTGACTTAATTCTACTCCTCCCTTGTCCACAAATAAAAAAAACCTAAATGCAAAAATTGTTAAAAATGCCAGGTCACCAAACCCACCTTAAGGCGGCGGACGCTTTTTTGTTTTTACGTTTCCATTTTCTACTCCCCCCATTCAAAGCACGTAAAAAGCTGTACGGGGTACACTGGGTGTGAAAAAGTTATTAGCGCAAAGAGGGCAAATTAAAGAAAATTTTAAAAATTAAAAAAAGTCATCCCTTACTGTCGATGGAATTTTCCATATTTCGCATTTTCAACCTTCAAAAATCCTAAACTTTTAAAAATGAAAAACATTTGTATGACAATAATATATAACTTTTGCCAATTCAGATGCCAAACCTTTATAATACTTTGGTGTATAGACAAGTGTAAGCTATGTTTTTTTTTATAGAATAGACTGACCTTTTTCATTTCTACCATTATAGGGACTGTATGCCTTTTGGTTACTTTTTAAGATTTTTTTTTCTATGTATGAAATGTCAATAATTCCAACATTTTGGTGCATTTTCGTGTACAGGGTTCACCTGGGTAAAAAACTTTTTTTTAACTGTATTTCCATGAAAACAAGATTCTTAAATATCCATAATATAAAAAATAAACAATTCTAATTTTACTGTATTTTTTGCTATTAACAAAATACAGCATTTCAACGATATAATTCAACCTGTCTATATTCCGGTGTGTATAGAATCCGGTTTCCAGCAGCCTGCACAGACTTATTCTACAAGCTACAGAATGTCATTGTGTGTATATCCATTTCATAGATATCAATATCTCCCATCTCTTTTTATGTAGCAATGCAATATAATGTTTTTAGAGAGTCCGTGCCCACTAAGTGAGTTTTACTGCTGATTTTAGCACCTGAGTAAAATTGTAAAGTAAGGGATTACAATATCTTTATTGTGTAAACATTACTAGTGGGAGTTTATAATTGTAGAACTTTCTTTCATAGAAATACCCCTTTAACTCCTCTCGGCTCACCCCTACTTTAAAGAGACAACCTCAGGCAAAATTAAACCCCTAAACTAAATATATTTTCATAAACTGCCATTAGAAAGCTTTGTCTAATCCCTTCATTGCCATTTTACATGCCTGTAACATAAGCAATGATGTCCTAAAGCTGTATGCAAATGACATGTGAGAGTTCCAATAAGTCATTATCATTTTCAAGTAGTCCAGTTATTCATGAGTGAAAGGCACAGCACACCCCCAGCGCTTGACTGACAGTCTGTATGATGATGTGAGGTATAAATGGTGTAATGGCTCCTCCATGTGCTTGCTGGTGCCACGCCACCTGCAGCCTGTGTGTGTGAAAGATACAACAGGTCCAGGAACCATGTTATAGCAGAACATGTCAGTTACTTGTGTATCTGACGTCCAAGTCTACCTTTAGGAGGGAGAGCATGTCAGCAGATAAAGCACATACAGTACAATGTTTACTATACATTACACACACAGACATCAGCAGGAGGAGGAGGGGGAGAGGGGAACAGGGGTAACACATCACCTGCCTCAGACCATGTGAACCAGCCGCGCTTTGCATAATAAATACAAATATTATTTTAGAATGTTAATGTATTGAATAATTAGATAAAAGGCTGGAATGGGACCTTGTATATCTGCTCCAACAGTTAGAGGTGACATAAATAGTGACAGAGACCTTGATGACGGTGTCCTTTAACCACAGGGCGACCCGGCCTCCCATCTCCCTTCTCTGCTCCTCACAGCATTGCGCTGAATCGCGATGCATAGAGGAGCGAACCGGCTGGCCCCACCTGCTCTATAGACTCAGACTGTCACGTGATCGCTGGGGTCTAAAGGGGTTAAACAGAGCTTGCTGGCTAATAGACTCAGTGCAGCTCTGAGCAGAATCCCCAGTGAAGGTGGTCATTTCCCCTGTAACTGTAAAGGGACCATTGGAAAATATCTACCCATACAATGTGAAAAACATCCCGTACATTATTTTAAATTTGTCATTCCAAGCTAAAAACAAAAATGACAATGCCAAATTAACAAAAAGATTCTGTTCTCTTGCTCAAAAGTTCCGGTCTTTTTCATATTGCATAAGACATCAAGTTGGTACAACTAAACAACAATTTCTACACCCCGGTGTCTTTCTCATAGCTAATATAGTTACATCATACAACATACACCTTTAATAATGATATACCAACACCAGTGTATAAAACAGCTTCTAATCATAATCTAGCAGGGCGAACTGATGATTACAGCATATGGGACTTACTTCCTGACTAGGTCATGTGCCACTGAATAAGCCTACACCATGGTAAATCACTTAAACACATGGTTGATCGCTCCATTACTTCAAGGTCAGGAAGTACACCCTGACTGCATGACTACTTCCGGGTCAGGAAATCACATGATTGCAAGAGCATGGCTAGAACTTGACACGTATCACAAGTCACATAACCTTAAACTATATTCAAATCAGGAAGTTCATATGACTACTAGGGCACAGCTAAATGTAAATTATATCATTAGTAGGGCTAATTCGGAATGGGAAAGTATGTCAACTAATTAACCCTTTCGACCTCGCCTTTTTTTTTGTTTTTTTCATTTTCATTTTTCACTCCCCACATCAAAAATCTATACTTTTTTTATTTTACACGTACAGAGCTGTGTGATAGCTGTTTTCTGTGTAACAATTGCACTTCATAGACATGGTATTTATTATTTCATGCCGTGTACTTGGAACGGCGGGAAAAAAATAAAAAATGCAGTGAAAATGGGGAAAAAATGCATTTGCAACGTTTTCTTGTGGCTTGGATTTAACGGCTTTCAACTGTGCACCCCTCAATGACAGGTCTACTTTATTTTTGGGTCGGTGAGATCACGGGGATGACAACTTGTATAGGTTTTAATATGTTTTCAGCATTTACAAAATGAAAACTCAGTAGAATTTTTTTTAATTTTGCCACTTCTAGCGCTAATACATTTTTCATACTTCCGTGTACAGAGCTGTGGGTGGTATCATTTTTGTCGAATTCTGATGAGTTTTCAATGCTACCATATTCAGGACTGTACGACCTTTTGAACACTTTAATTGATTTTTTATATTTTTCAAAAGGCAAAAAAAGTGCCATTTTCCGTTACAGGGTTAATGCAGTGAAAAACCTTTATTATATTTTGGTAGAATGGGCATTTTCGGACACGGTGAAGTTAATGTGTTAGTGCATTTTTACTGTTTATTTATATCAGTTCTAGGGAAAAGGGGGTGATTAGAATTTTTTAGGTTTTTTTTATTATAATTTTTTTTTACTTTTACTATTTTTTCAGACTTCCCTAGGGTCCTTTAACCTTAGGTTGTCTGATTGATCTACCATATACTGTCATACTGTCATACTACTGCCGTACGTCAAAGGGACATGCCATCTTTTTGAAGTCGCTGTCTGCCGAGGATCGTCACTTCCCCATGACATCATCTGTGCAGGTGTTACCGGTAAGTCTTGCTGCTTATTGCAGCAGACTTAACGGCTATGGAGAGGGCTCATCCTGTAGCCCTCTCCATTCACCTGCACCCAACCCGTGATAGTGCATTACGTCGTGAAAGGGTTAAGTAAAAAAACATATATATTAAGTTTGTGTGTTGGTTTTCTAGTATTTTGTTTTATTATTGTATATTTCAGATCGCTAAATGATACATTAAAGCAACACATTAATAGTGGAACATAGTTTAATTTTTCTTGTTTAAGCCTCTGGGATACATGTATCCAAAAGAAACATCCAAAATGCCTTCTTTCTAATAATTTCCTAATTTAAAACCACCTCTCTTAAAATAAACCTGCTCAAGAAATCTTCAGGTATGTGACATTTGTTTGATGTACCAAATGAAGTGTTTTGATGCACCAGAATATTACAATCTTGTGGGTTTCAGAAAAAGTGCTGAAAAACTCAACTACTCCGCTTATACTCGAGTCAAGAAAAAAATAAGTCAAAACTCACCTTTCTGATGCCCCCCGCAGGTCTATTCTTCTTCCGTCGGCAAGCGGGAGACTCAACGTCATAGTCTGTGCCAACTATGGTGTCGACCGTCTCCATCTGCCGACAGAAGAAGAAGACACCAGCTGTGGGCACCACAAGTGAGTTTTTAACTTTATTTTTTTAAGTCCTACCGGGGCAGAGGCAGGCTGTATACGAGGCTGGAGAAGGCTGTATATGGGGGCAAGTGCTGGGCTGGCTATATACGGGGGGCAAGTGCTGTCTGGCTATATACGGGGGGCAATTGCTGGCTGCTAATACGGGGGGCAGTGCTGGCTGGCTATATACGGGGGGCAAGTGCGGCTGTATATCTGGGGGCAAGTGCTGGCTGGCATATACGGGGGGCAAGTGCTGGCTGGTCTATCTACAGGGGGGCAAGTGGGGCTGGCTATATAGTACGGGGGCAAGTGCTGGCTGCTATATACGGGGGGCATGCAATGCTCTCGGCTATATACGGGGGGGCAAGTGCTGGCTGGCTTATACGGGGGGCAAGTGCTGGCTGGCTATATACGGGGGGCAAGTGCTTGGCTGGCTATATACGGGGGCAAGTGCTGGCTGGCTTATACAGGGCAAGTGCTGACTGGCTATATACAGGGCAAGTGCTGGCTGGCTATATACGGGGGCAAGTGCTGGCTATGTCCCGGGGACTGGCTGGATGGCTATATAGAAGGGCTGGCTTGCTGTTTCTTGGGGGCAGGCTGGCCGGTTATATACTGGGGGACAGGTGGCTGGCTATATACTGCGGGTAAGGGCTGGCTATATACTAGAGGTTTTTGGTGAAGGAATGCCCTGGTCTATATACTGTGAGGCATGGGCAGGCTGGCTGGCTATACTTGGAGCATCAGCTGGGCACCAATGCTTTCCCACCCCTAGGCTTATACTCAAATCCAATAGGTTTTCCCAGTTTGTGGTAAAATTAGGCATCCAGGCTTATATCGTATCGGCTTATACTCAAGTATATACAATATATCCAGCCAAGTTTTATTGTTCTTCTTTTTCCTGCTGAAAAAATGAAGTGAATTTGATTGCCAATAGATAAACCCCCTCGCGATACTACTCTACATTAGCACTTTTTAAGTTATTTTTTTAAGTATATTTAAGTATTAACGCCTTAGCGCTCTGCGCCGTAGCTGTACTGCGCTGGATTCCCGCGAATAGCGCTCAGCGCAGTACAGCTACTGCGCAGAGAAGATGCCGATTCAGCGCTGCATGCAGCCCGAACCGGCATTTTAGCCGCGGGTTTCAACGGTAATCGGAGTGGGCTCCGATCGCGGGCGTTTAACCCGTTACATCCACGGTCAATGCGACCGCGGCATTTAAACTGCCTTCCGGGGGTCTTTACCCCACGATCGCCTGATTGCTGTTTTTGGCACCTCTGGTCCGATCGGGACCCCAGAGAAGCCTGAGGTTGTGCCTTTAAGATGGCGTCTGTGACGTCTCTTAAAGCAAATTGTCAGCCTATGCATCTGCGCTAGGCTGGCACTTGCTAATACCCTGCAATACATGAGTATTGCAGAGTATTATAATGACAAGCAATCAGATGATTGGCTTGTTCATATCCCAAGGTGGATCAAGTAAAAAATGTAAAAAAAAATGTTTTTCATAAAAATAATTAATAAATCACTAAAAATGCCCATAGCCCCAAAACATTAAAGAACTATAACGCTCAAAAAAGTCTAAATTCATAACCCAAACCCAACATTATAGTATCACCGCTCCGTAACAATCCATAGAATAAACTAATAACTATTGAACCCATATGATGAACTCCGTAAAAAAAAAACGTTAAAAACCCGCCCAAATTATGATTTTACCTATTATATCCCACTAAAAATGCAATAAAAAGTGATCAACAAACATGGTACTCCAGAATGATACTGTTCAAAGAACAACATGTCCCGCAAAAATCAAGCCATCAACCAGCTCTGTAGCCAAAACGTAACAATGTTATGCCACTGGAAGACGACGATGCAAAAATGAAGATTTTTCCCCCATTAGGTTTTTATTGGCAAATTTAGTAAAACATAAAAAAAATATTCATGTCTGGTATCCCCGTAATTGTATCGACCCTAGAATAAAAATAACAGGATTTTATTAGGATATCCTGTAACAAGAAAAAAAAAGTAAAAAATCCAGTACAGTATTGATGCTTTTCTACTCATGACCCATCAAAAAGTCCTAATTTTCACAATAGGTGATACCAACCCAAATGGTAACACTGGAAAAAGCTCTCATGCGCACAAAAAAAACTGCCGTCACATGGCCCAAATAACGGAAAAGCGAAATTTTTACTACAATCCTGGCAGCTGCAGGGTGCTCCTTCCCTTCTGCGCCTCGCTGTCCCCCACAACCAAGTAATGTCCACATGTGGGGGGGGTCGCTGCACTCTGGAGAAATTGTAGAACAATTTTATGGGGGGTTTTCCTTTTTATCTTTTGGAAATGTTAAATTTTAGGTCTCACAATTATCGTATAACCGACAAAAAGTTGTGACCACTCCTAATTCACCGCCATTTTGATTTCAATATTATTAAGATCTCAAGGCGGTTAACATCTTTGTAAATGCCTGTTTCTGATAGTTTGGGGATGGAATTTGAAAATGGTTTGGTTTAATAGGGGGTTTTTGGATGCTAAATATGTAAAATTTATTCAAACAGTATTTATCCCCAAATAGTCAATTCTGAAAATACAAAAAAATCGCTATTCGATTTGTAGGGCCGCCTGACGTCAAAATAAATTATCCAAACATTTAAAAATTATAATGTAAAGTAGACAAATGGGAAATGTATTCGGCATTTATTTAGGTGGTAAATCGATCTGCCTAAAACGCGGTGATTTGAATTTCGAAAATGGCAAATTTTTCTAAAAAATTCATAATTTTTTGTCCTTTTTTTTGTAATAAACCGCAAACTTATCAGCCAAATTTACGACTAACATGAATACAACATGTGGGAAAAAACAATCTCATAACTCGCTTTGATAAGTAAAAGTGTTTCACAAGTTATAACCACATAAAGAGAGCGCATGTCATAATCCCCAAAAATGGGACTGAGCCTAACCGTTTTTCGCGACTCGCCCTCTGTGTATTCACGGTCGCCGGTCGCGTTCCGATGCATGGAAAGGCTCGCGGGCCGAGCCCTCTCCATCGCCGGTAGTCTCTGCTGCATATTGCGCACAGGCTTACCGGTCAACACCCGCGGTGTTATACTGCTGATCGCCGCCACAAAGCTGTATACCGCTCCCCGTGAACTCATCGGGGGAGCGGCGATCCGTCTCCATGGTAGCATCGGGTCTCACTAAGACCCGAAGCTACTTTTCGGTTAACCACTTTCATTACATGTGCTATCAGCACATTGTCATTTATGGGAGTAAAATCCAACATTACTTGCCATACTGTCGTTGGCAGTATATGGTAGGATGATCAGAAAACCTAGGTTAAAGTACCCTAGGGAGTCTAGTCTGAAAAAATAGTAAAATAAATATAAAAAAAAGTTAAAAAAAAAATTATAATAAAAAAACCTAAAAATTCAATCACCCCACTTTCCCTAGAACTGATATAAAATAAATAACAGTAAAATCATAAACACATTTGGGTATTGCCGCGTCCGCAAATGCCCTTTCTATGAAAATATGAATAACGGTTTTTCACTGCATTTAACCCGTAACGGAAAATCGCTTCCCAAGTCAAACTGGCACTTTTTGCCATTTAAAAAAAAAAAAATTAAAAATCTATAAAAGTGATCAAAGGTCTTACAGTCCTAAAACATAATATAATTGAACAACATCAAAGTCCAAAAGATGACACCACCCGCACTCCATACCACGAAGTATGGAAAAGTTATCAGCACCAGAACACGGCAAATAAAAAAAAAATTTTGTCTTATGAGGTTTATTTTTTGTAAATGTATGAAAACATTTATAAAATTTATACAAATTTTGGTACCCTTTAAGTCGTACTGACCCAAAAAAGACATTAGATGCGTCATTTGTGGCTTGAAGTGAAAGCCCCGTAATATCCAAGCCCACAAGAATACCACACCCCAATCGTTTTTTTCACCATTTTACTGCATTTGGACTTTTTTTTTTTTCCCGCTTCAGACATGGCTGGAATATTCATGCGATCCACATGAGTGGAATTTGTTAACGCAAAAAACGAGCCTCAATCACATAGCTTTTACGTTAAAATAAAAAAGTATGATTTTTGAAGGTGGGGATTGAAAAATTGAAATGAAAAAACAGGAAAGGAGGGCCCGATCCTTACCGGTTAAGCTGTAAAATGGCTGCGTCCCTTAAGGGGTTAAGTGAAATATAGGTACTTCTTATGCTCACTTCCAGTTTTAATAGATCAAGTCATAAAAAGTTATTAGTGCCGAAGTAAAAAAAAATTCTTATTTTTTTTTTTTTTTACAGGGGTTTTAATTTTTGTAAATGTAATGAAAACATTAGAAACTATATAAATTTGGTATTCCTTTGACTGTCCTCCAAAGCATAAGGAACATGTCATTTTTGGGTGCCCAGTGAATTCATTAAATCCAAGCCCACGAGAAATATAACATCTTGGATTACGGGATGGAACATTAACCCCTTAAGATGAAGCCACTTTTCCACCTTCATCCTGACACGGCCCATTTTGTGTAAAAAAAAACTGACAAATCTTCTCCCAAATTCAAACTTTTCTACTTTTTGGAAATTTGGTCATATCATCTAAATAACTTGATAACTAACATTTTTTCCATATGTCTGCGTTTAACCGGGTTCGCGACCCGCCCTCCGTGTATTTCACGGCGGTGGTCGCGCTGCAATGGAGAGGGCTCACGGTCTGAGCCCTCTCCCTAGCCGTAAGTTCTTTTGCTGCATATTGGCAGCAAAGCTTCCGTATAACCCTCATCGGTGCTAGCACCGATCGCGGTGTTTTTAACAGCGGTGGGCTGCCGGCAAAGCTGGCCGGCAGCCTCGAAAAGATAGCGCGGGCCATGGTCGCCCCATCTTACAGTGGGATTTGCCGCTCCCCGTACGTCATCGGGTGGGCGGCGATCCGTCTCCATGTAGCCTCGGGCCTTCCGAAGACCCGAGGCAATTTTCTTTTTAATAACCCCTTCATTACATGTGCTAATAGCACATTGTAATGAATGAAGGAAGAAAATCCCATATACGCCATACGGTTATGGCAGTATATGATAGGATCGATCAGACAACCAGAAGTTAAGTACCCTAGGGAGTCTGAAAATGTATAACTAAAAATAAAAAAAATTTAAAAAAAAAACATTATAATAAAAAAACCCTAAATTTCAAATCACCCCCTTATCCCTAGAACTGACATAAATATAAAATAAAAACAGTAAAAATCATAAACACATCAACATCAGGTATCGACACGCGTCCGAACATGCCCGATCTATCACATATGATAACGGTTTTTCATGCGTTTTAAAACCCCGTAACGTAAAATAGCTCCCAAAGTCGAAAATGGCACTTTTTTGCCATTTTGAAAATCTCAAAAAAATCTATAAAAGTGATCAACAGTTCCGTCGTCAAAAAACATTATATCATTGTAAAATATTATCAAATTTTCGCAAAAATGACACCGACGCACCAGCTCCGTACACCAAAGTATAAAAAAGTTATTAGCGCCGAAGTTGGCAAAATCAAAACAATTATTTTTGGTACAGGATGTTTTAAGTTTTAATGTTGAACACATTATAAAACCCCCCCCTATACACTTGGTATCGCCTTAATCGTATCGACCCAACGAGATAAAGTAGACATGTACTTTGGGGCGCTCAGTGAAAGACGTAATATCCAAGCCCCCACAAGAAATGGCGCAAATGCCTTTTTTCTCAACCCAATTTTCATTGCATTTGGAAATTTTTTCTCCCTTTTTTCCCGCTTCCGAGTACATGGCATGGAATATTAATACCATCATTATGAAGTGCACATTTTTTTTAACCGCCAGAAAACAAGGCCGTCACACAGCCTCTTTTACGTGTAAAATAAAAAGTTATATATTTTTGAAGGTGGGGAGTGAAAATGGACATGAAAAACAGGAAAGGGCCCGGTCCTTAACCGGTGAACCTTTCGCATCATTTTCAAAATCTCTTCCTTTTTTTGGATGTTAGGAGGCTTATATTTTCACGAAAATCAATCAAAACCTACTTTGGAGGGTCAATTTAGTTAGAAGTGAACTTTATAAGCCCCCATAAAACCCCCCACAAAAGACACACCATTTTAGAAACTAAACCCCTCAAATAATTCAAACAACCTTTGGAATTTTGTTTAACCCTAAAGAGCGTTTCCAATGAGGGGGAAAGAAATGAAAGTGAAATTAGAAATGTACTTTTATCTTACTATAAATTTATTGAATAACGAACATTAAAATTTGCAACCTTCACAATGGGTTAAAAAGGAAAATGCCTTTTACAACAAATGTTTAGGGGCAAATTCCTCCTGAGATCTCCAATACCCCATTTTGATCACTGTAAGCCAAACCCTCGCTGTACAGGTGGGCACTTGGAATGGGACGAGCATTGTTTCGTTTGTTGGGGAGGGGCAAATATTGCTGAAACAGTTTTCATGTGACAGATGCATTGGAAACCATAATGTCCAAAACAGAGGAATAGCGGCCAACAAAACACCATTTTGGAAGTACAAAACACGCCCTTGGAGGTTTGCAAGGTGTAAATTGTGTATTTGCCCCACAGGTGTTTGATTCAATTAAGCCCTCAAAAGGGAAAAAGGTGAAAATGTTCTAAAAAAGTCACTTTTACCCAATTTTATTTAAGCACAAGGATTAAGATGAAACAACCCCCATAAATGTGTAAAACCATTTCTTCTAAGCACAGAACTGCACACTTTTCATATAAGTGTTGTATGGGTACGTCATTGAGCTAAAGGGAGAGAGGGGCTTGGGCCTTTTAGAAGCCAGATGTGACATCAATCCTTTACATGTGTCAGGATGCTTTAGAGAGCCCTAGTGGGTACCAAGACAGAGGGAACCCCAACAAGTGTAACCATTTTGGAAAGCACATCCCCTTAGAGAATTTAGCACGGTGTAATATTTGTATTTGTCCGTAAAGGTGTTTGATTTCATTAGGACTTAATAGGAAAAAGGTAAAAATTTTTCCTATAAAGTCATTTTTACTACCCCCATTTTTATACGCCCAGGGATCTAAAAAATGTACTAACCCCCAAAATTGTAAACCTATTTCTCTCGAGTCTTCGAGTACCCCACATGTGTTATAAATGTGTATGGGCGCATAGTAAAGGAAAGGGGGATGTTTTGCCCTTTTAGAAGCCAAATTTGACAAAAGTTTGACTGCATTTGGAGAGCCTATTGGTATAACCCTGATAAGAATCCGAAAAGTGTCCCCTAATTTTGAATGCACACCCCTTAGAAATTTATCAATGTTAAATATGTATTTTGCCCTCCAGGTGAATGATCCCAATTAGGACCTAACATTAAAAAGTTGAATATTTTCCTAAATGTCCTTTACCCACCTCAATTTTTTTGTAAGCCACAAGGGATAATATTACATAACCCCGAAAAAGGTGTAAAACTATTTCTCCCGAATCTACTGGGAACAACAATAATTACAAAAAATCTGTCCTACACTGTTTCACACAATTATATTAATTCACAGAGACCTACACAACACCCCAAAAGACTGAACCAATTTGGGAATAGAAGAAGAAAAATGTCCTAGGTGGTTAACTGTGCAATGCAGATCTGGTTCACATGCTGTGGCACTGTCCAAGTTGGTAATCGTTATTGGCTTAGAGTAGTAGATAGATTACAGTCCGTATTTAAGTGTGATATCCAGGGAATATAAGGTGTGGGTCCTAGGTTCCAGAACGGGTATTTTAGGACCGAGCCATCATACCAATTATATATTAAAAGGTCTTTTTCTAGCAGAAATTAATTTTACCTTCTTGGAAGAATAGGGCACCACCTAATGTAAAGGAAATGGGAAGTAGGGAGTAGACCTGCTGTTTTATCAGAGAGGCAGGAGGCATTGGCGAGAGGTAGTAATCAGGAACAAGTTTTGGGAGAATGGTAAAAAATCATGTTAAACTACAGAGAGTTCCCCGGTATGTGAATTCGTTATTTTTTTTGTTTTGTGTTTTTTATTCTTTTGTTTTTGTGTTTTTTTTTTTTTCTCCTTTTGGCGATAGAAAATGAATAAAAATAACCTGTCCAACCGCCAGAGAGGGAATAAGGGAGGGGGGGGGGGGGGGAGGACATAACTTAGATGGTTTTGACATTTTATGAAGTGGAGATAATGAGGAAGAAAAAATGTTTGTAGAAGGGTTTTTAATTGTCATGTTGTTTTGTTTTTGCTATAATAAAGTTATAAAAAAAAAAAAAAGAATCCGACAGATGTCGCCTAATTTTTGAATGCACACCCCTTAGAGCAATTTATCATGGTAATATATGTATTTGCCCCTACAGGTGATGATCCAATTAGACCTAAACATTAAAAGGTGAAAATGTTTCCTATCAATGTCACTTTACCTCAAAATTTTTGTAAGCCACAAGGATCATATATTACCCCTTAGGACCCAGTCCCTTTTTTTGTGTTTTTGCGTTTTTTATTTTTCACATCCCCACGCCTTTCAAAAAATCTAAAACTTTTTTTTTTTCCGTGTACAGAGCTATGTGATGGCTTATTTTTCTGCGTAACAAATTGCACTTCGTAGTGATGGTAATTAAAATTTTCCATGCCTGTACTGGGAAGACGGGAAAAAATTCTAAAATGCAGTGAAAATTATGAAAAACACATTTGCGCCATTTTCTTGTGGGCTTGGTTTTTACATCTTACACTGTGCGCCCCCAAATGACGGTCTATTTCATTCATGGGTCAATACGTCACAGGGATAAACCCACCTTGTATGGTTTTATAATGTTTTCATATACATTTACAAAAAGTAAAACCTCCTGTGCAGACAAAAAAATTCTTTCATTGTGCCGTGTTCTTGCGCTAATAACTTTTTTCATACTTTGGTGTATGGAGCTGTGAGTGGGTCATTTTTTTTTTGCGACTCTGATGACGTTTTCCAATGCTCTATTTTTAGGACCTGTGCGACGACCGTTTGATCACTTTTTTATAGAATTTTTTTCTATTTTTCAAAAATGGCAAAAAAATGCATTTGCCGACTACTCTATTCGACACTATTTCCGCTACGGGGTTAAACACAGTGAAAAAACGTTTATTAGATTTTGATAGATCGGGCATTTCGGACACGGCGATACCTAATGTGTTTATGATTTTTACGGTTTAATTTATATTTATTCAGTTTCTAGGGACGGGGGGGATTGATTTGTGTTGTTTTAATATAATTTTTTTTTTTTACGTTTTTTTTATTTATTTTTTTTAACTATTTTCAGACTCACTCCCTATGGTACTTTAACCCAGGTTGTCTGATTGATCCTACAATATACTGCCATACTACATAAAAAAAAAAAAAAAAAAGTTGGCAGTATACATGGGGATTTTGCAATACCATCTCTTACAATGTGCAGAGGATCGAACATTGGTAATAGATAGTCTCGATCATGACAGGATCCTCGGATCTTTGTGTGATCGCCAGTCTGTCCTGGCACGTATCGCCATCTCCCCCCACTCCCCCGGTGGACGTCACGGGGATGCGATCGGGAGCCAAGATGGCGGCGCCCCCATGCTAAAGGTTGTTAGCGACTGGCATTGCTTCATTATGAAGCAAATGCCCCGGTAGTCATGAATAGGGTTCAGCCTGTGAGCCCTCTTCATCCTCCCCCATGGCGCAGTAAGACGTAAGGGTAACGTCTTATTGCGCTATTGGTTTAAATAACCCCGAAAAAGGTGTAAAATATTGCTCTCAACTAATTTTTTTTCCCCGGTGTAGGAAGTACCCCCACCAGTCAATAAATACTTTATGGGCGCACAGTAGAGGAAAAAAGAGGGACGTTTGTCCTTTTAGAGGCCAAATTTGACAAATCCTTCACATGTGTCAGATACATTGGGAGAAGCTGGTCGTGGTACCAAAACAGAGGAACCCGAAAAGCGAACCATAATTTTGAATGTACACCCCTTGGGGAATTTACAAATTGGTGTATATGTGGTGTGTGTAATACAACGTGGTGACATGAGCATTTTTAACATTAGTGGTTTTCAATATGATGTGCAATTGAGTCCAAGATGTGAAATTGCAATTATTTTCTGGAAAGTTCAATAAATAATGGAAGGGTATAGGGAGCAAGGGACCTAACAGTTGTTAAAATTATTAATTTTAAATACTGAATGATTCACACCATGTTGGGCCAGAAGGCCAGGGGACCCAGCTTCCGGATGAAGATCGCGCACCCCAGGCACTGGGCAGATCGGCAGCATAACCGAATTGACTCTTATTTAAACTTTAAATGCCTCTAACCCACGCCGCGGTCAGCTGTGACATGCGGCTTGTAGGGGTTAACCCCCCAACCCCCCGCGATCTGAGAAATCTCAGATCGCGGGGGTTAGAGGCGGTGTCGGCTATAATATATAGCCGCACCAGCAGCTTCTGGTGCCGGCTCCGTTAAGGAACCGTAACACTCTGCGCCATAGCTCTACAGCGCAGAAGATGTATGAAAGAGGGCTCACGGGCTGGGTGGGGGTTATTGCAGCAAACCCCCACCTCTTATAACCATGGTGGGTGTTTGCACCGAAGGCGGCCATTAACACTTCTGATGCCGCTGGGATTTAAAAGACGCCGGCGAGTGGGCGCTGCCATCCTTCTTCCCATTGTCGCTCCCCCGAACATCAACAGGGGGGTGGTAATCAGTTGCCATGACAGCCTTGGGTCTTTGTGAAAGCCGAGGCTGAATGGTTTCTGCAGTGGCTCGTTGTAACGAGTCACATGCAAAAACGCCATATACTGCAATACAGTAGTATTGCAGTACAGGCGGTCCCCTACTTCAGAACACTCGACTTACATACGACCACTAGTTACAAACGGACCTCTGGATGTTGGTAATTTATTGTACTTTGGTCCTGGGCTACAATAATCAGCTGTAACAGTTATCAAAAGGTGTCTACAATGAAGCTTTATTGTTAATCCTGATTGTTATGACAACACAACATTTTTAAAATCCAATTGTCACAGACCAAAAAAAGTTCTGGCTGGGACTACAATGATAAAATATACAGTTCTGACTTACATACAAATTAAACTTAAGAACAAACCTACAGACCTTATCTTGTATGTAACCCGGGGACTGCCTGTATATGGTAGGAACGATCTGACTATCTAGGGTTAATGTACCCTTGAGGGTCTAAGATAGTGAAAAAAGAAAATTATAAAAATTAAAATATTAAAAATTCAAATCACCCCCTTTCCCTAGAACTGATATAAAACATAATAAACAGTAAAAATCACAAACACATTAGGCATCGCCGTGTCCCAAAATGCATGATTAAAATATAAAAACGGCAGTGACCTCCGAGACAGGAAATGGCACCCAAATGTTCGAAATCGATGCGATTTACACCATTTACATCATATTAAAAAAAAATGGAATAAAAGTGATCAAAATTGTCGCACGACCTCAAAATGGTAGCAGAAAATGTCGTCTCATTATGCAAAAAACAAATCACACAGCTCTGTACACCAAGTATGAAAAGTTATTAGCACAGAAGATGCTAATTATTTTTCTCTTTTTGTACCATTCTGGTTTCATGTTTGAAAACGTATTAAAACCTGTATAAATTTGGGATCACCGCAATCGTACCGAACCAGAGAATAAAGCAGATGTGTTATTTGGGGTGCACAGTCAATGTTGTAAAAACTGAGCCCACAGGTACATGACACACATGCGTTTTTTTTTTTCAATTTTTCCACATTTGGAATTTTTTTCCAGCTTCCCAGTACACGGCATGTTAAAATAAACATTACGGGAAAGTAAAATTTGTTACGCACAAAATAAGCCCTCACACAGCTCTGTACACGTTAAAATGAAAAAGTTATGGATTTTTGAAGGTGGAGAGTGAGAAATGAGCGAAAAAAAAACCTGCGTCCTTAAGGGGTTAATAGATCCTTCCTCTGATTCTGCCTCCGACTCTAACATAGATTCTAGCCTCTGCCTTTTCTGTAAAGGTTCCTGGGACACAAGGCTGACTAAGGAGAATG
This sequence comes from Engystomops pustulosus, assembly GCA_019512145.1. Taxonomy (NCBI): domain Eukaryota; kingdom Metazoa; phylum Chordata; class Amphibia; order Anura; family Leptodactylidae; genus Engystomops; species Engystomops pustulosus. The sequence goes on along the minus strand of WNYA01000167.1, from coordinate 136,534 downwards.
CTAGAGAGCATTGCACTTTCCCTTTAATAAAGGTTAACATTTTGTCTATAAAGGAGGACTTTCCCTCTCTAAGCAGATTATCAATAGTTTTTGCTCCATTGATAATCTGTTGAAGCACATATTGTATCTATGGGAAGCAACCTTTTTCTTCTTTGTATCTTTTAGAGGCAGATCTATACTTTGCTTCTCCTCCTCTTTAGGCTCCTGTCCAACAGAGAAGGAAATCAACTTTTTTTTTTCGATACATATATGTATAGTATTTAGTTTGGCAGTAGGGACCTAACCCCCACTATAACATTCCCAGACCCCCGAAACAACTTACAGGAGCCAAAGGCGGGGGTTCTGAGGAAGCGGCCTTCATAATCATTGTATAGTATAGTATATATGGCCGATAAAAGCTGTAAGTCCAACATGTACATAGAGTCCGTCATAACAGCCTCCTGCGGCAGAGAGTTCCATAGTGTCACTGCTCTTACAGTAAAGAAACTTTGTCTTTGTTGATGGTAGAATCACCTCTCCTCTAGGTGTAGAGGATCCCCCCTTGTCCTGGTCACAGGCCTAGGTATAAACTGCCTAGGTGTAATCTGTCAATGTATACTAGCCCCCCTATTCCCCTAATAATCTTGGTTGCTCTCCTCTACACCCGTTCCAGTTCAACTATGTCCTTTTTATACACTGGTGCCCAACACTGTACACAATATTCCATGTGTGGTCTGACCAGGGATTTGTATAAGGGCAAAACTATGTCTTTATCATGAGAATCTATTCCTCTCTTGATACAGGGGGTCTGAGGAAGCGGCCTTCATAACTATTGTATAGTATAGTATATATGGCCGATAAAAGCTGTAAGTCCAACATGTACATAGAGTCCGTCATAACAGCCTCCTGTGGCAGAGAGTTCCATAGTGTCACTGCTCTTACAGTAAAGAAACTTGCCTTTGTTGATGGTAGAATCACCTCTCCTCTAGGTGTAGAGGATCCCCCCTTGTCCTGGTCACAGGCCTAGGATAAACTGCCTAGGTGTAATCTGTCAATGTATACTAGCCCCCCTATTCCCTAATAATCTTGGTTGCTCCTCTACAACCCGTTCAGTTTACTGTCTTTTTATACACTGGTGCCCAACACTGTACACAATATTCCATGTGTGGTCTGACCAGGGATTTGGATAAGGGCAAAACTATGTCTTATCATGAGAATCTATTCCTCTCTTGATACATTCCATAATTTATTTCTTGCTTTAGCAGCAGCCGCCTGGCTCTGGTCACTAAAATTAAGTTTACCATCCACCAATACCCCCAAGTCCTTTTCAGCTTCAGTTTTACTAAGTAATTGACCGTTTAGAACATAATTATACTTTTTGTTTCCACGGCCCAAGTGCATAACTTTACATTTATATACATTTAACCTCATCAACCATTTTTCTGTCCACACCTCAAGCTTCCACAAATCCCTCTGTAATGCTAAACTATCAACCTCGGTATTTATTACTTTACACAGCTTAGTATCATCTGCAAATATTGAAACTTCACTGTATAAACCCACTTCAGGATGTACACTGTGTAGCATTGCCACTACAATACCAGAAAAATACGGAAGAAAAGAAGATTCACAATAAATTAACAGGTGTCCTGTGTAAGGGACAGGAAGACACTAAAGTATAAAATGCATGGGGGACTTTTTCAAGGTTTTAGTAAACATTGGGTCACAATGTTTTTGTACAAAAAAAAAATGTGGAAAAAATACATTGAAAAATGCAGCAAGTTTTTTTTCCCCCCCATAATATATTATGCAACTAGAAACAGTACCTTAGCGTTTCTTAGTGTAATGGGGTTAATCTGTAAGACATGAACTCCCATTCAGTGTGCCTCTTATAACCCTAGTTGGATATTTAGTTAGAGATTTATGATAAAATGCATCCTGTAAGTTGCAGTTTTATGGTGTAAATAAGTCACATATTTTAAAAATAAAAAAAAATATTTCAACATGGATGGAACAAAAATATTAAATTCTTCATTTTGCCATCTTCTGGCACTATTAACTTTCATATTTCGGTGAACAAAGCTGTGGATGGTGTAAATTTTTGCAACTTTTGATGATGTTTTCAGTGCTTTTAAACACTGTTCGCCCTTTTTTTATTTTTCAAAATGACCAAAAAGAGGCATTTTCAACTTTGGGCACTATTTTCCGATACGGGGTTAACCGCCAGGAATAACTGTTATCATATGTTGATAGATTGGGCATTTTGGGACCTGGCAATACCTAACATGTTTATGACTTTTGCTGTTTATTTATATCTATAACAGTTCTAGGTAAATTTTCAGACCTCCTGCAGTCAGCATTGTAGTATAGATCACTACCCATGGCAGGCCTACAAGTCTACGTACAGTATAAGACTGTAAATTGGCTTGGCAACCGATCCAATATGGCTGTACCCACCGGAAGCTCTGTAAGGGTAACAAGTTTGCTGCCATGATCAGTGCCAGCATCTGCAGCAGTTACAGGCAGGTGTGAGCTGTGTTATACAGCCAACAACCACTGTTTATAGAGAGTTCAGCCTGTGAGCTCTCTTCACCCCTACCACCAGGGGGGAGCAGGATGTAGTAGTATACTGTGGTTCAGGAAGGAGGTATAGGGTAGATGCCATAAATATGGCATCCGAATCTGAAATATTTTACAACTTTATAAATTTACACAAAACTCACAAATGAACAACAATGAGTGTTGTTTTTTTTCAAAGAGAAATTGTGACTTTTTAAAACTAACATATTGAACACTAGTCTTTATAAATATTTCCTTAAGTAGCTAAAGCCACGGGACATTAGCAAAACAGTACTGGATGCATTCCTCTCAAAGAGGAAGAAAATTACTCAAATACAGGAAATCAAGAAAGTGTGAAAAAAACTGACTGCGCATTTATAATATCAAGATAAATTAGATAAAACCAGATAAAATGGATGCCATTTACTAGAACCATTTGCCTTATCAGCATTTGTACCGACACCTAGGATTACAACTGTGTATCCTTGAATTAAGGATTTATGTATGTGAAACAAGTATAACCTTGTGAAGGGGAATTCTGTAACAGATTTATTCAAGTTTTTTAATACATGTAAGTTTTGTATAATAAGGTTAGAAGAACCAATATTTTAGCAGTGCACTCTGTGGTTAATAAGGATGTGTATGACAGCTCTGGCTGCACTGTATCAAATGAAATGGCAGATATTGACAATATTACATAAGAGGAAATTGGATGGATTTAGAAACACCCAGAGATATAGAAAATAAAAGTCAGAGCTGTAGGCACTGGGATTGTCTGATTTAACACATGGTCAGGTTATTGAATGAGAGGCAAACTAAACAACCCACATAATCAAGATGAATATAAATTGTATTTGTTAATTATCTTTTCTTGTGTGTACAAAGATAAAACCAAAATGTAATAAAGTATAATAGGAATCTTGCATTAGGTTTTCATTGTTCATTGTTGTGACCTCAGAGAACGTCTCCAGACTCCCCAACCATGTCTGACTAAACAATGTGCGACCTGCTAAGGCAGTGGTTCTCAACCTTTCTAATGCTGTGACCCTACAATACAGTTCCTCATGTTGCGGTGACCCCAAACCATGTACAAGAATATTGTATTCGTGCAAAAAAATGCAATAAAATCGTGGCTCTGATGGCTTTAGGCGACCCCTGTGTTTTGGTCGTTCGACCCCCACCGGGGTCGCGACCCACAGGTTGAGAACCACTGTGCTAAGCCAGGGATTGGCTCAGTGGTTACATGTGCATTCAATGTTTTAGATTCAGAAATGCTTCAGACACTCAAATGCTTCAGACTTGAACTGCTAACAATAGCAACTAAAGTTATATGGAATCCTCCAGAAAGCTTACAAAAAGCTTATGGATAGGGAATACATATTGGGAAACTAGAGATCTGTTGTTAATAGGGCTCTTTGTTAAGATTGCATCCAAATCTAAATAAAATTCAAACCCATACTCCCACCTCTCATCTGTACAAAGGATAAAAAAAATATGTAAATTTTCTGCATAAAAGCAATGCTTGCCATACACCATTGTGATGTGTTCAAAAACACTAAATGTTATATAGAGCTTATGAGCTTAGTCAATAGAATGTTTTTAAGCTATATGTTTTGCAAGGAGGTCCACTTTTACAGGGAGATATTGATCAGCATAATGTATACAGGCGGTCCCCTACTTAAGAACACCCGACTTACAGACGACCTCTAGTTACAAACAGACCTCTGGTAATTACCCGACTTACAGACGACCTCTAGTTACAAACAGACCTCTGGTAATTGGTAATTTACTGTACTTTAGCCTTCGGCTACAGTAAACAGCTGTAACAGTTATCACAGGCGTCTGTAATGAAGCTTTATTGTTATTCCTGGTTCTTATGACAACCCAACATTTTTAAAATCCAAATTGTCACAGAGACCAAAAAAATTTTTGACTGGGGTTACAATTATAAAATATACAGTTTCGACTTACATACAAATTCAACTTAAGAACAAACCTACAGACCCTATCTTGTACGTAACCCGGGGACTGCCTGTACGTCCATATTTTTTAAAAAACATTAACCCTATGAAGAAAGACTGGACCATTATACCATATACCTCTTGTGTCACTCCATCTTCTTTTATCTGTTTATGTTCCCTATGATTTGTAAATTGCTATTGAATATGATTGTTCTATATAAAGATTACTATTATCATCATCATCCCATGTTCTTCTAGATCCTGTGGATCATAGATGGTTTACACAGACTGAATACATTCACATGCAATCTGAATCTGACCACAAGAATTATCTAGGGCAGTGCTAGCAAACTAAGGCATGGGTGCCATCCTGCATTCCTAGATGTGTTTTGTTCAGCGATATTTTAAAACAAAACTTCCTGGGACTGTATGAGGAACTTGAGGTGTGGACAAGGAGTGATCATCATTGAAGCTCCTGCCCTGTGATTTTTGTTCTAAGGGATCCAGGAGGGAAGCTAAAATTTTAATACAAATTTGCCTTCCAAGAAACCTATGCAACTGAAATGTGTGAGAGCAGGGGGCAATAAGCCTGTCATTAAATGTGTCAGTACTTTGAGATAAATTAGTGAGTTTTTGCCTTTATTTGGGATACTTTTAAAGGTTCACCATCACAGGTCATGAGCTTTTTGCCAAAGGTGTCTAATTGGTAACATAACTGCTGCATATGCCAATTTTATCAATATAAATATGATTTGATCAAGGATATGCAACAGTTACATAGGACCCATATGTACGGGCGGATGTGCCACATAAGATAGGACAGGTCCTATTCCTGCCTAGCTTACAGCGAAGTGTATGGGTCCTCAGGTTTAGTTTTGCTTGGTATTTACTTCAGATATTTTTATGCTCCTGGAGGGACATAGAATTATTTCTAGATTTTTGTTACATTCCTTGAAATTCATCATTTAATTGGCATTGAATGTTAGCAATGCATATTCTTTAAATGTATTCCTGATTAGAGCTGCCATTTTTTGTGGCTAGCTCACGGCTGCCACCATGCGGACGTGTGTATGAGGCCTGATAAGCATGACAGAGATTCTACACTAGCAGGAAAAGTCAGATCAGCAAGTTCGAGCAAACCAAGTTAAGAGCAAGCTCTCCTAGGGAATTCCTCTGCATGACACGGTATCTAGAACTATAGCCACTTATGGCTTCCCAAAAAGAAGAGGAAGTATATAAAAAAAAAATCCTCCTTAAAAATGGTAAGAGGAGTATGATTACTCTAAAAAAATTTAGCACAATCTCTGTCTGCTACACTTGCCAAATTGGCCCCAATGGCCTCAGATTATAGATTTTATACATCTAAAAGACCATCACATACTAGGAAATTCATAATGATCATTTTTATTTAATTTGAAAAGCAAATTAAAAATATATATATAGTACAGGAAGTCTCTGACTTAATTCTACTCCTCCACTTTGTCACAAAATAAAAAAAACCTGAATGCGAAAATTTGTTAAAAATGCCTAGGTCACCAAACCCACCTTAAGGCGGAGGACGCTTTTTGTTTTTACGTTTCCATTTTCTACTCCCCACCTTCAAAAGCACGTAAAAAGCTGTACGGGGTACACTGGGGTGTGAAAAAGTTATTAGCGCAAGAAGAGGGCAAATTAAATAAAATTTTAAAAATTAAAAAAAGTCATCCCTTACTGTCGATGGAATTTTCCATATTTCGCATTTTCAACCTTCAAAAATCCTAAACTATTTTTAAAAATGAAAAACATTTGTATGACAATAATATATAACTTTTGCCATATTCAGATGCCAATACCTTTATAATACTTTGGTGTATAGACAAGTGTAAGCTATGTTTTTTTTATAGAATAGACTGACCTTTTCATTTCTACCATTATAGGGACTGTATGCCTTTTGGTTACTTTTTAATGATTTTTTTTCTATGTAGTGAAATGTCAATAAATTCCAACATTTTGGTGCCATTTTCTGTTACAGGGTTCACCTGGGTAAAAAACTTTTTTTTAACTGTATTTCCATGAAAACAAGATTCTTAAATATACTCAGAATATCAAAAAATAAAACAATTCTAATTTACTGTAATTTTTTGCTATTAACAAGAATACAGCATTTCACAGATATAATTCCAACCTGTCTATTAGTCCTGGTGTATAGAATTCCGGTTTCCAAGCAGCCTGCACAGACTTATTCTACAAGCTACAGAATGTCATTGTGTGGTATATCCATTTCATAGATATCAATATCTCCCATCTCTTTTTTATGTGGCAGATGCTAATATAATGTTTAGAGAGTCCGTGCCCACTAAATGAGTTTTACTGCTGATTTTAGCACCTGAGTAAAATTGTAAAGTAAAGGGATTACAAATGATCTTTATTGTGTAAACATTACTAGGGAGTTATAATTGTAGAACTTTCTTTCATAGGAAAACCCCTTTAACTCCTCTCGGCTCACCCGCTGACTTTAAAGAGAAACCGTCAGGCAAATTAACCCCCTAAACTAAATATATTTTCATAAACTGCCATTAGAAAGCATTGTCTATCCCTTCATTGCCATTTTACATGCCTGTAAACATAAGCAATGAGGTCCTAAAGCTGTATGCAAATGACATGTGAGATGTCCAATAAGTCATTATCATATTCAAGTAGTCCAGTTTATTCATGAGTGAAAGGCACAGCCACACCCCCCAGCGCTTGACTGATAGTCTGTATGATGATGTGAGGTATAATGGTGTAATGGCTCCTCCATGTGCTTGCTGGTGGCCACGCCGCCTGCAGCCTGTGTGTGTGAAAGATACAACAGCTCCAGGAAGCCATGTTATAGCAGAACATGTCAGGTACTTGTGTATCTGACGTCCAAGTCTACCTTTAGGAGGGAGAGCATTTCAGCAGATAAAGCACAGACACTAGCAATGTTTACTATACATTACACACAGACATGAGCAGGAGGAAAAGAGGGGAGGGGGAACAGGGGTAACATCACTGCCTCAGACCATGTGACCAGCCGCATTTACATAATAAATACAAATATTATTTTAGAATGATTAATGTATGAAATAATTAGATAAAGGCTGGAATGGGATCCTTGTGATCTGCTCCAACAGGTAGAGGTGACATAAATAGTGACAGAGACCTGATGACAGGTGTCCTTTAACCACGGGAGCAGGACCCGGCCTCCGCATCTCCCTTCTCCGCTCCTCACAGCATTGCGCTGAATTAGCGCGATGCATAGAGGAGCGGAACCAGCATGGCCACCTGCTCTATAGACTCGACGGTCACGTGATCGCTGGGGTCTAAAGGGGTTAAACAGAGCTGCTTGGTCTAATTAGACTCAGTGCAGCTCTGATCAGAATCCCCAGTGATAGGTGGTCATTTCCCCTGTAACTGATAAAGGGACCATTGGGAAAATATCTACCCATACAAGTGTGAGAAGAAACATCCCGTGACATTATTTTAAAATTTGTCATTGCCAAGCTAAACAAAAATGACAATGCCAAATTAACAAAAAGATTCTGTTCTCTTGCTCAAAAAGTTACGGGTCTTTTTCATATTGCATGAAGAACATCAAGTGGGTTACAACTAAACAACACATTTCTTACACCCTCCGGTGTCTTTCATCATAGCTAATACTAGTTACATCATACAAACAATAATACACCTTTAAATAAATGATATAACCAACACACATGTGTAAATAAAACAGCTTACCTAATCATAAATCTAGCAGGGCGAACATGATGATTACAGCATATGGGACTTACTTCCTGACTAGGTGCAATGGCCACTGATAAGCCTACACCATGGTAAATCACTTAAACACATGGTTGATCGCTCCATTACTTCAAGGTCAGGAAGTACACCTGACTGCATGACTACTTCCGGGTCAGGAAAATCACATGATTGCAAGAGCATGGCTAGAGACTTGACACGTGATCACAAGTCACATGACCTTAAACTATATTCAAATCAGGAAGTTCATATGACTACTAGGGCACAGCTAAATGTAAATTATATCATTAGTAGGGCTAATTGGGAATGGGAAAGTATGTCAACACAATTATGGTGTCATTTTAACCCTTTCTGGACCTCGCCTTTTTTTGTTTTTTCATTTTCATTTTTCACTCCCCACAATCAAAAATCTATAACTTTTTTATTTTTACACGTACAGAGCTGTGTGATAGCTTGTTTTCTGTGTAACAAATTGCACTTCATAGACATGGTATTTATTATTTCATGCCGTGTACTTGGAAGCGGGAAAAAAATAAAAAATGCAGTGAAAATGGGGAAAAAATGCATTTGCAACGTTTTCTTGTGGGCTTGGATTTAACGGCTTCAACTGTGCACCCCAAATGACAGGTCTACTTTATTTTTTGGGTCGGTGAGATCACGGGGATGACAAACTTGTATAGGTTTTATAATGTTTTCATGCATTTACAAAAATGAAAAACTCATGTAGAATTTTTTTTTTTAATTTTGCCACTTCTAGCGCTAATACATTTTTCATACTTCAGTGTACAGAGCTGTGGGTGGTATCATTTTTTGCGAATTCTGATGAAGTTTTCAATGCTACCATATTCAGGACTGTACGACCTTTTGAACACTTTTTATTGATTTTTTTATATTTTTCAAAATGGCAATAAAGTGCCATTTTCTGTTACAGGGTTAAATGCAGTGAAAAACCTTTATTATATTTTGGTAGAATGGGCATTTTCGGACACGGCGATAGTTAATGTGTTAGTGATTTTTACTGTTTATTTATATCAGTTCTAGGGAAAAGGGGGGTGATTAGAATTTTTAGGTTTTTTTATTATAAATTTTTTTTAACTTTTTTAAATTTTTACTTTTACTATTTTTCAGACTCCCTAGGGTACTTTAACCTTAGGTTGTCTGATTGATCCTACCATATACTGTCATACTGTCATACTACTGCCGATGACGTCACAGGGAATGCCATCTTTTTGAAGTCGATGTCTTGCCGAGGATCGTCACTCCCCAGTGACATCATCTGTGCAGGTGTTACCGGTAAGTCTTTGCTGCTATATGCAGCAAAGACTTAACGGCTATGGAGAGGGCTCAGTCCGTGAGCCCTCTCCATTCACCTGCGGCCAACCCGTGATGTGCTATTACGTCGTGAAAGGGTTAAGTAAAAAAAACATATATATTTAAGTTTGTGTGTTGGTTTTCTAGTATTTTGTTTTATTATTGTATATTTCAGATCGCTAAATGAATAACATTAAAGCAACACATTAATAGTGGAACATAGTTTAATTTTTCTTGTTTAAGCCTCTGGGATAACATGTATCCAAAAGAAACATCCAAAATGCCTTCCTTTCTAATAATTTCCTAATTTTAAAACCACCTCTCTTAAAAAATTAAACCTGCTCCAAGGAAATGCTTTCAGGTATGTGACATTTGTTTGATGTACCAATATGAAGTGTTTTGATGCACCAGAAATATTACAATCTTGTGGGTTTCAGAAAAATGTGCTGAAAAACTCAAACTCCGCTTATACTCGAGTCAAGAAAAAAATTAAAGTCAAAACTCACCTTTCTGATGCCCCCCGCAGGTCTATTCTTCTTCCGTCGGCAGCGGGAGACTCCAACGTCATAGTCTGTGCCAACTATGGTGTCGACGTCTCCATCTGCCGACAGAAGAAGAAGACACCAGCTGTGGGCACCACAAAGTGAGTTTTAACTTTATTTTTTTAAGTCCTACCGGGGGCAGAGCAGGCTGTTTACGAAGGTGGAGAAGGGCTGTATATGGGGGCAGGGGCTGGCTGGCTATATACGGGGGGCAAGTGCTGGTGGCTCTTATACGGGGGAAGTTGCTGGCTGGATAATACGGGGGGCACAGTGTGTGGCGGCTATATACGGGGGGCAAGTGCTGCTGGCTATATACGGGGGCAAAGTGCTGGCCTGGCTATATACGGGGGGGCACGAGTGCTGAGCTGGCTTAACAGGGGGCAAGTGCGGCTGGGCTATATATACGGGGGGCAAGGCGGTGGCTATATACGGGGGGCAAGTGCTGGCGGACTAATAGGGGGGGGCAAGTGCTGTGGCTGGCTAATACGGGGGGCAAGTGCGGCTGTCTATATACGGGGGGAAGGCTGGTGGCTATATACGGGGGGCAATGATGGCTGCGCATTAAAGGGGCAAGTGCTCATGACTGGACTATTACAGGGGCAAGTGCTGGCTGGCATATACGGGGGGCAAGTGCTGGCTATGTACCGGGGACTGGCTGGATGGCTATTATAGTAAAGGGGGATGGCTTTTGGGGGCTGTTTTTGGGGGCAGGGGGCTGGCTGGCGGTTATATCCTGGGGACAGTGGCTGGCCTTACTATATACTGAGGGGGTAAGGGCTGGCTATATATAGAGCGTTTTTTGGTGAAGGAATGCCCTGGCATATATGTGATGCATGGGCAGGCTAGGCTGGCTATACTTGGGAGCATCAGCTGGCCACATGCATGTCCCACCCTAGGCTTATACTCAAATCAAATTAGGTTTTCCCGTTTGTGGTAAAATTAGGCATCCAGGATTATATTCGTATCGGCTTATACTCAAGTATATACAATATAAACAGCCAGTTTTATTGTTCTGTTTTATGCGGAAAAAATGAAGGTCGGATGAAAAATTGATTTGCCATAGAATAGCACCCCTCGCGAACTACTCTACAAGCACTTTTTAAGTATATTTTTTCGTATATTTAATATTTAACGCCTTAAGCGCTCTGCGCACGTAGCGTACTGCGATGAGTCCCGCACGAATAGCGCTCAGCGCAGTACAGCTACTGCGAGAGAAGCTGCCCGCTCGATTCAGAAGCGCTGAATAGGCAGCCGAAACCGCATTGTTAAGCCGCGGGGATTTCCACGGGTAATCGGAGTGGGCTCCGACGCGGGCGTTTAACCCGTTAAATGCCGCGGTCAACGCGACCGCGGCATTTAACATGCCTTCCGGGGGTCTTTACCCCACGATCGGCCCCCCGCGCCGTTTTCGGGGGGGCTGATCGCTGTTTTGGCACCTCTGGGGTCCGATCGGGACCCCAGAGAAGCCTGAAGGTGGTGCCTTTAAGATGGCGTCTGTGACGTCATCTTAAAGGCAAAGTGTCAGCCTATGCATCTGCATAGGCTGGCACTGCTAATACCCTGCAATACATGAGTATTGCAGAGTATTATAATGAACAAGCAATCAGATGATTGCTTGTTCATATCCCATGGTGGATCAAGTTAAAAATGTAAAAAAAAACCTCTTAGGCTCATGTCCAAGAGATAGGAAATAAACTTTTTTTTGCGATACACTATATGTATAGTATTAGTTTGGCAGAAGTAGGGACCTAACCCCACTAAACATTCCCAGGACCCTCGAAACCAACTTACAGGAGCCAACGGCGGGGGTTCTGAGGAAGCGGATTCATAATTCATTGATATAGTTATAGTATATATGGCCGAAAAAGCTTTAAGTCCAACATGTACATTAGAGTCACGTCATTAAAACAGCCTTCCTGTGGCCAGAGAGTTCCAAGTGTCACTGCTCTTACAGTAAAGAAAGAAATTTGCCATTTGTTGATGGTCGAATAACCTCTCTGCTGAGGTGTATGGGATCCCCCCTTGTCCTGGTCAAGAATAGGTAATTAAACCTGCCTAGGTGTAATCTGTCAATGTATAAAACCTAAGCCCACCCTTCACCTAATTAATCCTTGGTTGCTCTCCTCTACACCCGTTCCGTTAAATATGTCCTGTTTAGTACACATGGTGCCCAAACACTGTACCACAATTATTCATGTGTGGTTGACAGGGATTGTATAACGGGAACAACTAGGTCGTTATTCATGAGAATCTATTACCTCTTGATACATGCCATAATTTATTTGCTTTAGCACAGCAGCCGCCTGGCTCGGAACTTAAAAGTAAGTTAACATCACCAATACCCACAAGTCATTTTCAGCTGCAGTTTTACTAGTAATGACCGTTTGACATATATACTTTTGGTTTCCACGTCCCAAAGTGCATAACTTTACATTTATATACATTTAACCTCATGCAACATTTTTCGGTCACACCTGCCACAGCTTCAACAAATCCCTCTGTAGAATGCTACAAAACATCATAACACGGTATTATTACTTTACCACAGCTTAGATCCATCTGCAAATATTGAAAAGTCACTGTATCAACCCACGCAGGATGTCACGTTAGAATGCCATGCTACAATACAAGAAAAAAATACGAAGAAAAGAAGATTCACCAATAAATTATAACAGGGTCCTGTGTAGGGACAGGAAAGACACTAAAGTATAAATGGCCTATGGGGGACTTTTTCACGGTTTAGCTAAAATGTGGGTCAAAATGTTTTGGTACAAAAAAAAAATGTGGAAAAAACAAACATTTGAAAAATTCAAGCAGCAAGTTTTTTTCCCCCCCACTAAATAATGATGCAATACTAGACAACGTCCTTAGCGTTTCTTAGTGTAATGGTGGTGTGTAATCTGTAGACATGAATCCTCCCATTCAGGTTGCTTATAACCCTAGTTGGATATTAGTTAGGAGATTATGATAAATGCATCCTGTAATGCAGTTTTATTGGTGTAAATAAGTCACATTATTATTTTAAAAATAAAAAAAATATTTCAACATGGATGGAACAAAAATATTAATTCTTCATCTGTGCAGTCTTGATGGCATATACTTTCAATCGGTGAACAAAGCTGTGGATGTGTAAATTTTTGCAACTTTATGATGATGTTTCGTGCTTTTAAACATGTTCGCCCTTTTTTTATTTTCAAAAGACCATAAAAAAAAGAGGCATTTTCAACTTTGGTCACTATTTTCCGATACGGGGTCAAACGCCCAGGAATAACTGTGATCATATGTTGAAGATTGGGTCATTTTGGGACCTGGCAATACCTAACAGTGGTTATGACTTTTGCTGTTTATTTATATCTATAACAGTTTCTAGTCAAATTTTCAGACCTTCTGCGGTCAGCAGTGTAGTAGAGATTCACTACCCATGGCCCAGGCCTACAAGTCTCCGTACAGTAATAAGACTGTAAAATTGGCTCTGGCAACCGAAAAAGTGGCTTGTACCCACGGAAGCTCTGTTAAGGGTAACAAGTTTGCGGCCATGATCAGTTGACCCAGCATCTGCAGCAGTTAGCGGTGTGAGCTGTTGTTATACAGCCCAAAAACCACTGTTTATAGCGAGTTCAGCCTGTTGAGCTCTCTTCACCCACTACACCAGGGGGAGCAGGATGTAGTAGTATACTGTGGTTCAGGAAGGAGGTATAGGTAGAGGCCCCATAAAATATGGATCCGACTCTGAAATTATTTTACAACTTTATAAATTTACACATCACCCACAAATGAACAAAAAGAGTGTTGTTCTTTTCAAGAGAGAAATTGTGACTTTTTTAAAACTAACATATTGAACACTAGCTTTATAAAATAGTTTCTAAGTAGCTAAAGCCACGGGACATTGCAGAAACATACTGGATGCAATTCCTCTCAAAGAGAGAAAATTATCAAAAAGGAAACAAGAAAGTGTGACAAACAAAAAGACGCGCATTTATGAATATCAAGATACATAGTAAGATTAAAACCAGATTAAAATGGATGCCCATTTCTAGAACCATTTGCCTTATCAGCATTTGTACCGCCACCTAGGATTACACTGTGTATCCTTGAAGTAGAGGATTTATGTATGTGAAAACAAGTGATAACCTGGAAGGGGAATTCGTAACAGATTTATTTCAAGTTTTTTAATACATGTAAGTTGTTATAATTAAGGTTAGAGGACAGAACCACACAAATTTTAGCAGTTGCACTCTGTGGTTAATAAGGATGTGTATGACAGCTCTGGCTGCACTGTATCAATAAAGGGCAGATATTGACAAGATGACATAAGAGGAATTGGATGGATTTGACACACCAGAGATATAGAAAAAAATAGTCAGAAGATGTAGGCACTTGGGGATTGTCTGAGTTTAACACATGGTCAGGTTATACGAATGAGAGGCCAAACTAAAACAACCCACCTAATCAAGATGAATATAAATGTATTTGTTTAATATCTGCGCTTGGGTGTACCAAGAGAAAACCAAAAGTGTAATAAAGGATAATAGGAATCTCCAGACCCCTAGACCATGTCTGACTTAAACAATGAGCGACTGCTAATGGCGGTGCGTTCTCAACATTTCTAATTGCTGTGACCCTACAAATTTATCATTTACATGTTGCGGTTGACCCCAAACCATGTTAAAGAATATTGTATTAGTGCAAAAAATGAAATAAAAATCGTGGCTCTGATGGCTTTAGGCGAACCCCTGTGTTTTGATCGTTAGACCCCCACCGGTGTGGTCGAGACCCACAGGCTGAGAACCATCGTGACTAAGCCAGGGATTGGACTCAGTGGTAAATGTTGCATTCATATGTTTTAGCTTCAGAAATGCTTCAGACACTCAAATGCTTCAGACTTGAACTGCTAACCAATAGCAACTAAAGTTATATGGAACCTCAGAAAGCTTTACAAAAAGGTTATGGATAGGGAATACATATGGGAAACTAGAGATCTGTTTTTGTTAATAGGGCTTCTTGTTAGATTGCAATCCAACTAATAAAATTCAAACCCATACTCCCACCTCCAGCATGTACAAAGGATTAAAAAAAAATATGTAAATGTTTCTGCATAAAAGCAATGCCTTGCCATACACCATGTGAGGTGTTCAAAAACACTAAATGTTATATAGAGCTTATGAGCTTAGTCAATGAAGTGTTTTAAGCTATATGTTTTGCAAGGAGGTCCACTTTTCAAGGGGAGAATGACTCAGCCTGTCACTGTATACAGGCGGGTCCCTACTTAAGAAACACCCGACTTTACAGGACGACCTCTAGTTACAAACAGGACCTCTGGTAATTTACTGTATCATTTAGCCCTTCGGCTACAGTAAACAGCGTTTGTAACAGTTATCACCGGAGTCTGTAATGTAAGCTTTATTGTTATTCCTGGCATATGAACAACCCAACATTTGAAAATACAATGTCACAGACGACCAAAAGAATTTTGGACTGGGGTACCGAATTATAAATTATACAGTTTCGACTTACATACAAATTTCAAACTAGAAAAAAATACCTACAGACCTATCTGTACGTAACCCGGGGAACTGCCTGTACGTCCATAGTTTTAAAAACACATTAACCTATTGAAGAAAGGACGGGACCATTATACCCATATACCTCTTGTGTCAATCCCTCTCTTTTATCTGTTTATGTTCCCTATGATTGTAAATGCTATTGAATATGATTGCTCTATATTATAAAGATTACTATTATCATAATCATCCATGTTCTTCTAGATCCTGGGATCATTAGATGGTTTACACAGCCCGAATACATTCCAAGCAATCTGACATATTGACCACAAGAATTATCTAGGCTAAGTTGCTAGCAAACTAAGCATGGGTGTCCATCATGCCAGTCCTAGAGGTGTTTTGTTCAGCGAGAATCTTTTAAAACGTAAAAACTTCCTGGGACTGTATGAGGAACTTGATGGGTGGAAAAGAAGTGATATCCATTGAAGCTCCGCCCTGTGATTTTTGTTTCTAAGGGATCCAGGGAGGAGTGAAGCTAAAATTTGTTAAACAGAATTTGCCTTCCAAGAAACCTATGAACTGATAATGTGTGAGAGCCGGGGCACTATAGCTGTCATTAAATGTGTCAGGTACTTTGAGATAAAGTAGTGAAGTTTTTCCTTTATTTGGGCATACTTTTAAAGGTCACAAGCACAGGTCATGAGCTTTTTGCCATAAGTGCTCTAATTGGGAACATAACTGCTGCAATTGCCAATTTTCTCAATATAAATATGATTTGCAAGGAATATGCAAACAGTTACATAGGTCCATATGTACGGGGGATGTGCCACATAGACAGGGCAAGGTCCTATTCCTGCCTAGCTTACAGCGACACGTGGTATGGGTCCTCAGGTTTGTTTTGCTTGGTATTTACTTCACGTATAGTTTTATTGCTCCTGGCTGGGACATAGAATTATTTTCTAGATTTGTACATTCCTTGAAAATTTCGCACTTTAATCGGCATTGCATGTAGCAAGGAATATCTTTAAATGTATTACTGATTAGAAGATGCCATTTTCAGCTTGTGGCTAGCTCACGCCTGCCACCATCGCGGAGTGTGTATGAGGCCTGATAAGCATGACAAGAGATCTACACTAGCAGGAAAAGTCAGATCCGACAGCAAGGCGAGGCAAACAAAGTTAAGAGCAAGCCTCTCCAGGGAATTCCTCTGCATGACACTGGTTTATCTAGAACAACTATAGCCCTTATGGCCTTTCCCGAAAGAAGAGGACGCATATAAAAAACAAACCTCCATAAAAATGGTAAGTAAGAGGAGTATGATTACTCTAAAAAATTTTTTAGCACAATTCTCTGTCTGATAACTAGCCAAATTGGCCCCATGGGTCAGATTATAGATTTCTATACATCTAAAAAGACCCATCACATACTAGGACAATTCATAATGTCATTTTTATTTAATTTGAAAAGAAAATTAAAAATATATAATATATTAGATTATTATACAGGAGTCTCTGACTAATTCTACTACTCCACGTTGCACAAAATAAAAACAAACTAAATTGAAAAATTGTTTAAAAATGCCAGGTCACCAAAAAAAAACCCCACCTAAGGCAGGAGGAAGCTTTTTGTTTTTAAACTGTTCCATCTTCTACTCCCCACCTTCAAAAGCACGTAATTTAAAAAGCTGTACGGCGGTACATGGGGTCGTTTGTGGTGAAAGAAGTTATTAGCGGCAGGAAGAGGGCAGAAATTAAAGAAAATTTTAAACAATTTAAAAAAGTCCTCCTCTTACTGTTCGATGGAATTTCCATATTTCCATTTCAACCTTCAAAAATCCTTAACTATTTTAAATATGAAAAAATTGTATGACAAATAATAATAACTTTTGCCATATTCAGTGCCAATACTTTATAATACATTGGCGTGTATAGGACAAGTGAAGCTATGGTTTTTTTATAGCATAGGACGACCTTTCATTTCTACCATTGTTGGACTGTTGCCTGTTTTGGTTACTTTTTATGATTTTTTTCTATTGAGTGAAAATGTCCAATAAATCCAAACCATTTCTTGTGTGTTATGGCAATTTTTGTTTTTTTCTGTGTTACAGTGGTTTCACCTGGGTAAAAAACTTTTTTTTAAAGTATTTCCATGAAAACAAAGATTCTTTAATATATTCAGAATATTCAAAAAAAAACAATTCATAATTACGTAATTTTTTGTCTATTAACAAGAAATACAGCATTTCACGATATAATTTCCAACCTGTCTATTTAGTCCTGGGGTGATAAGAATTTCGCGGTTGCCACCCGCAGCCGGCACAGACTTCTTCGACAAGCTACAGAATTCATGTGGGTTATACCATTTCATAGATCCAATATCTCCCATCTCTTTTATGTAGACAGATGCTAACTATAAATGTTTAGAGAGTCCGTGCCCACTGCACAGTGAGTTTTACTGCAGGATTTTAGACACCTGAGGTTAAAATTGTTAAAGAGTAAGGGGATTACAAATTATCTTTATTGTGAAACATTACTAGGGGTTATAATTGTAGAACTTTCTTTCATAAGAAATACCCCTTAGACTCCTTGGCTCACCCGCTGACTTTAAAAGATAAGAAATCCACAGGCAACCGAAAATACCCCTCTATAACTAAATAGTATTTCATCAAACTGCCAGTTAGGAAAGCTTTGTCTATCCCTTCATTGCACCATTTGACCATGCGTAAAACACTAACAGCCAAATGATGTCCTAAAGCTGGATCAAGAACATGTGAGATGCCAACAGTCATTATCATTTTCAAGTAGTACAGTTTAGTCATGAGTGAAAGGCACAGCCACACCCCCCAGCGCTTGACTGACAGGTCGGTATGATGTGGGTGAGCGATGTTAATGGTTTGTGTGGTAATGCAGTAATGGCCTTACTCATGTGCTGCATGTGTGGTCCACGCCAAGACCCAGAAGGGTGTGTGAAAGAACAACAGGTCCAGGAAACCAATGTTAGAGCCAACATGTCACGGTACTTGTGTATCTGACGTCCAGTCTACCTTTAGGAGGGAGAAGGAGAGCATGTCAGCAGATAAAAGCACATTACAGTAGCAATGTTCACTATACATTACACACAGACACGAGAAGGAGGAGGACGAGGGGAGGGGGAACAGGGGTAACATCACTGCATCAGGGACCATTTCGTGACCAGCCGCATTTGCCATAAAAATACAAATATTATTAGAATGATTAATGTATGAAATAATTAGATAAAGGCTGGAATGGGGATCCTGTGATATGACTCCAACAGGGTAAGTGACATAAATAGTGACAGAGACCTGATGACAGGTGTAATACACAACGGAGCGGACCCGGCCCTCCGCATCATCCTTCTGCCCACACGCATGGCGCTCGAATTAGCGCGTGGCATAGAGGAGCGGAACCGGCATGGCCACCTGCTCTATAGACTCGAGGTTACGTGATCGCTGGGTCTAAAGGGGTTAAACAGAGTGCTTAGTCTAATGAGAATAAGTGCAGCTACTGATAAGGGAACTCCCACAGTGATAGGTGGTCATGTCCCCAGTAAACTGGAGAAAAGGGACCATTGGGAAAATATCTACCCATACAAGTGTGAGGAAGAAACATTCCCGCTGACATTATTTTAAAATTGTCCTTGCCAAGTAAACAAAAAGGACAATGCCAAATTACAAAAGGATTCTGTTCTCTTGCTCAAAAAAGTAGGGTCTTTTTCATATTGCATGAAGAACATCAAGGGGGTTACAACTAAACAAACACATTCTTACCCTCGGTTTGTCTTTCCTCATAGCGAATACTAGTGAAATCATACAAACAAGAATACACCTTGAAATAAATGATATCAACCAACACACATGTGTAAATAAACACCAGGACTACCTAATCATCAATCTAGCAGGGCGAACATGATGATACAGCATCTGGGAATTAACTTCCCTTACTAGGTGCAATGGCCACGATAAGCCTTACACCATGGTAAAATCACTTAAAAAAAATGGTGATCGCCTCCATTACTTCAAGGTCAGAAGTACACTGACTGAATGGACTACATTCCGGCCTGAGGAAAATCACATGATTGCAAGAGCATGGCTAGAGACTTGACACGTGATCACAAGTCACATGACCTTTAAACTATTTCAAATCAGGAATGGAATGTCATATGATACTAGGGCACAGCTAAATTACATATATCATTAGTAGGGCTAATTCGGGACATGGGCGAAAGTATGTCCCACATAATTAACCCTTTCTGGACCTCGCCTTTTTTTGTTTTTTTGCTGTTTTCATTTTCATTTTCCACTCCCCGACAATTCAAAATCTATAAAATTTTTTAAGTTTTACAACGTACAGAAGCTGGTGTGGTGTGTGATAGCCTTGTTTCGTGTAAAAAAATTGCACTTCATAGACATGCGCTATTTATTATTTCATTTGCCGTTTGGACTGGAGGAAGCGGGAAAAAAAAAATAAAAAAATGCATGATATGAAAAATGTGCGGCGAAAAAATGCGCATTTCAACGTTTGTGTGGGCTTGGAGTTAACGGCTTCAACAGTGCAACCCCCAAATGAAAGGTTACTGTTATTTTTGGGGTCTGAGTGAGATCACGGGGAGGAGAGGGATGACCAAACTTGTATAGGTCTATATGTTTTCCCATGCATTTACAAAAATGAAAAAACTCATGTAGAATTTATTTTTTTTATTTTGCCCACTTCTAGCCGTAATACATTTTTCATACTCGTTCAAAGAGTGTGGGTGGATCCCCATTTTTGCGAATTCTGATGAGAAGTTTTCGACCACTTGCTACCTTATAAGGGAATTGTACGACTTTGAACACTTTTTATTGATTCTTAATTTCAATCAATGGCAAAAAAGTGCCATTTTCGTTACCAGGGTTAAATGCAGGTGAAAAACCTTTATGATATTTTGTTAGAACTAGAATGGCATTTTCGGAACGGCGGATAGTTAATGTGTTAGTGGATTTTTTACTTGTTATTTAAATAAGTTCTAGGGAAAAAAGGGGGCGGGCCGCGGTGGTGATTGCATTTTTAGGTTTTTTTTATATAATTTGTTTTAACTTTTTACTTTTTTCAGACCTCCCTAGTGGTACTTTAACCTTAGGTTGTCTGATTGATCCTAACCATATTATGTCATACTTGTCTACTACTGCCGATGCGTCAAAGGGAATGCCTCTTTTGAAGGCGTGCTTGACGAGGATCGTCACTCCCCAGTGACATCATCTGGGCAGGTGTTACGCTAAGTCTTGCTGCTATATGCAGCAAAGACTAACGGCTTATGGAGAGGGCTCAGTCCGGAGCCCTCTCCATTACCTGCAGCCAACCCGTGAATGTGCTATTACGTCGTGATGAAAGGGTTAAGTAAAAAAAAAATGTATATTTAAGTTTGTGTGTTGGTTTCTAGTATTTTGTTTTATATTGGATATTTCAGATCGATAAGAAATCACATTAAAGCAACACATTAATAGTGGAACATAGTTTAATTTTCTTGTTTAAGCCTCCTGGGGATAGCATGTATCCAAACAGAAACATCCAAATGCCTTCCCTTTCTAATAATTTTCCTAATTTTAAAAAACAACTCTTTAAAAAAATAAACCTGCTCCAAGGAAATGCTTTCAGGGATGTGACATTGTTTGATGTACCAATAGGAAGTGTTTTGATGCACCAGAAATATACAATCTTGTGGGTTTCAGAAAATGGATGAAAAACTCAAAAACTCCGCTTAACTCGATCAAGCAAAAAATTAAAGTCAAAATCACCTTTCGATGGCCCCCGCGGTCTATTATTCTTCCGTCCGGCAGCGGGAGTACTCCAAAGTCATAGTCTGTGCCAACTATGGTGGTCGGACGTCTCCATCTGCCGACAGACGAAGAAGACACCAGCTGTGGGCACCACAAAGTGAGTTTAACTTTATTTTTTTAAGTCCTACCGGGGGCAGAGCAGGCTGTTTACGAAGGTGGAGAAGGGCTGTATATGGGGGCAGGGGCTGGCTGGCTATATACGGGGGGCAAGTGCTGGTGGCTCTTATACGGGGGAAGTTGCTGGCTGGATAATACGGGGGGCACAGTGTGTGGCGGCTATATACGGGGGGCAAGTGCTGCTGGCTATATACGGGGGCAAAGTGCTGGCCTGGCTATATACGGGGGGGCACGAGTGCTGAGCTGGCTTAACAGGGGGCAAGTGCGGCTGGGCTATATATACGGGGGGCAAGGCGGTGGCTATATACGGGGGGCAAGTGCTGGCGGACTAATAGGGGGGGGCAAGTGCTGTGGCTGGCTAATACGGGGGGCAAGTGCGGCTGTCTATATACGGGGGGAAGGCTGGTGGCTATATACGGGGGGCAATGATGGCTGCGCATTAAAGGGGCAAGTGCTCATGACTGGACTATTACAGGGGCAAGTGCTGGCTGGCATATACGGGGGGCAAGTGCTGGCTATGTACCGGGGACTGGCTGGATGGCTATTATAGTAAAGGGGGATGGCTTTTGGGGGCTGTTTTTGGGGGCAGGGGGCTGGCTGGCGGTTATATCCTGGGGACAGTGGCTGGCCTTACTATATACTGAGGGGGTAAGGGCTGGCTATATATAGAGCGTTTTTTGGTGAAGGAATGCCCTGGCATATATGTGATGCATGGGCAGGCTAGGCTGGCTATACTTGGGAGCATCAGCTGGCCACATGCATGTCCCACCCTAGGCTTATACTCAAATCAAATTAGGTTTTCCCGTTTGTGGTAAAATTAGGCATCCAGGATTATATTCGTATCGGCTTATACTCAAGTATATACAATATAAACAGCCAGTTTTATTGTTCTGTTTTATGCGGAAAAAATGAAGGTCGGATGAAAAATTGATTTGCCATAGAATAGCACCCCTCGCGAACTACTCTACAAGCACTTTTTAAGTATATTTTTTCGTATATTTAATATTTAACGCCTTAAGCGCTCTGCGCACGTAGCGTACTGCGATGAGTCCCGCACGAATAGCGCTCAGCGCAGTACAGCTACTGCGAGAGAAGCTGCCCGCTCGATTCAGAAGCGCTGAATAGGCAGCCGAAACCGCATTGTTAAGCCGCGGGGATTTCCACGGGTAATCGGAGTGGGCTCCGACGCGGGCGTTTAACCCGTTAAATGCCACGGTTCAATGCGACCGCGGCATTTTAACATGCCGTCCTGGGGTCTTTACCCCACGATCGGCTGATTGCTGTTTTGGCACCTCTGGGGTCCGATCGGGACCCAGAGAAGCCTGAAAGGGTTGCCTTTAAGAGGGCGTCTCTGTGCGTAATCTGAAAGGCAAATTGTCACCTATGAATTGCCATAGGCTGGCCATGCTAATACCCTGCAAATACATGAGCATTGCAGAGTATTATAGGAACAAGCACTCAGATGATTGCTGTTCAAATCCCAAGGTGGTGGATCAAGTTAAAAAATGTAAAACAAAGATAATGTTTTTCAATAACAATAACTTATAAATCACTAAAATGCCATAAGCCCACAAAACATATAAAGAATATATCCGAGTCAAAAAAGTCTTGAATTCATAACACAAACCCAACATATATAGTATCACCGTCCGTAACAATCCATAGAATAAAACTAATAACTATTGAACCCATATGATGAACCCGTAAAAAAAAAAAAAACGTTAAAAACCCGCCCAAATTATGATTTTACCTATTATATCCCACTAAAAATGCAATAAAAAGTGATCAACAAACTAGGTACACCAGAATGATACTGTTGCAAAGAACAACATGTCCCGCAAAAACAAGCCATCAACCAGCTCTGTAGCCAAAACGTAACAATGTTATGCCACTGGAAGACGACGATGCAAAAATGATAGATTTTTCCCCACATTAGGGTTTTATTTGGCAAATTTAGTAAAACATAAGAAAAAATATTCATGTCTGGTTATCCCCGTAATGTATCGACCATAGAATAAAAATAACAGGATTTTAGGGTATACGGTGAACAAGAAAAAAAAAAAGTAAAAAATCCAGTACAGTATGATGCTTTTCTACTCATGACCTCAAAAAAGTTCCTAATTTTACACAATAGGTGATACCAACCCCAAAATGGTAACACTGGAAAAAGCATCTCATCGCCACAAAAAAAACTGCCGTCACATGGCCCAAATAACGGAAAAGCGAAAAATTTTACTACTAAAAATCCTGGCAGCTGCAGGGGCTCCTTCCCTTCTGCGCCTCGCTGTGCCCCCACAAAACAAGTAATGTCCACATGTGGGGGGGCGCGCTGCACTCGGAGAAATTGTAGAACAAATTTTATGTGGGTTTTCTCTTTTATCTTTTGGAAATGGTAAATGTTAGGCTAAACAGTACGGTCACGTTTCCCCCGCATAACCGACAAATTGACCATCCTAATTCACCGCCATTTTGATTCAATATTATGTAAGATCTCAAGGCGGTTAACCAATCTTTGTAAATGCTGTTTCTGATAGTTTGTGGGGTGAGGATTTGAAAAGGGTTGGTTATATAGGGGGTTTTTGATGCTAATATGTAAAATTTATTCAAACAGTATTTATCCCCAAATAGTCAATCTTTGAAAATACAGAAAATCGCATTCGATTTGTAGGGCCGCCTGACGTCAAAATAAATTATCCAAACATTTAAAAATTTGGAAAATGTAAAGTAGAACAAATGGGAAAATGGTATTCCGGCAATTTATTTAGGTGGTAAATCGATCTGCCTGAAAACGCGGTGATGCTGTTTTGGCACCTCTGGGGTCCGATCGGGACCCCAGAGAAGCCTGAAGGTGGTGCCTTTAAGATGGCGTCTGTGACGTCATCTTAAAGGCAAAGTGTCAGCCTATGCATCTGCATAGGCTGGCACTGCTAATACCCTGCAATGCATGAGTATTGCAGAGTATTATCAAGAACAAGCAATTAGATGATTGCTTGTTCATATCCCATGGTGGATCAAGTAAAAAATGTAAAAAAAAATGTTTTTCAATAAAAAATAACTTTATAAATCACTAAAAATGCCCCCCCCATAAAAATTTGTTCTACAATTTCTCCAGAGTGCAGTCGCGCCCCCCCACATGTGGACATTACTTGGTTGTGGGCGGAACAGCGAGGCGCAGAAGGGAAGGAGCACCCTGCAGCTGCCAGGATTAGTAAAAATTTTCGCTTTTCCGTTATTTGGGCCATGTGACGGCATTTTTTTTGTGCGCATGAGATGCTTTTTCCAGTGTTACCATTTTGGGTTGGATCACCTATTGTGAAAATTTAGGACTTTTTTGGGTCATGAGTAGAGAAAAGCATCAATACTGTACTGGATTTTTTACTTTTTTTTTCTGTTACAGATATCCCTAATAATCCTGTTATTTTTATTCAGGGTCGATACCAATACGGGGATACCAACATGAATATTTTTTATTATGTTTTACTAAATTTGCCAATAAAAACCTAAGTGGGGGAAAAATCTTCATTTTTGCATCGTCGTCTTCCAGTGGCATAACATTGTTACGTTTTTGGCTACAGGCTGTGTTGATGGCTTGTTTTTGCGGGACATGTTGTTCTTTGAACAGTTCATTCTGGAGTACAATGTTTGTTGATCACTTTTTATTGCATTTTTAGTGGGATATAATAGGTAAAATCATATTTGGGCGGGTTTTTAAGTTTTTTTTGTTACGGCGTTCATCATATGGGTTCAATAGTTATTAGTTTATTCTATGGATTGTTACGGAGCGGTGATACTATAATGTTGGGTTTGGGTTAGATTTAGACTTTTTTGAGGTTATAGTTCTTATAGATGTTTTGGGGCTATGGGCATTTTTAGTGATTTATTAAGTTATTTTTTATGAAAAACATTTTTTTTTACATTTTTTACTTGATCCACCTTGGGATATGAACAGCAATATCTGATTGCTTGTGTCATTATAATACTCTGCAATACTCATGTATTGCAGGGTATTAGCAGTGCCGCCTAGCAGATGCATAGGCTGACAATTTGCTTTAAGATGACGTCACAGACGCCATCTTAAAGGCACAACCTTCAGGCTTCTCTGGGGTCCCGATCGGACCAGAGGTGCCAAAACAGCAATCAGGCGATCGTGGGGTAAAGACCCCCGGAGGCAGTTTAAATGCCGCGGTCGCATTGACCGTGGATTAACGGTTAAACGCCCGCGATCGGAGCCCACTCCGATTACCGTTGAATCCCGCGGCTAAAATGCCGGTTCGGCTGCATGCAGCGTGAATCGGCATCTTCTCTGGCAGTAGCTGTACTGCGCTGAGCGCTATTCGCGGGAACTCAGCGCTCTACAGCTAATCGGCGCAGAGCGGCTAAGGCGTTAAATACTTAAATATACTTAAAAAAATATACTTAAAAAGTGCTATGTAGAGTAGTATCGCGATGGGGTTTATCTATTGGCAATCAATTCACTTCATTTTTTCAGCAGAAAAAGAAGAAACAATAAAACTTGGCTGGATATATTGTATTATACTTGGATAAGCGATACGACTATAAGCCTGGATGCCTATTTTACCACAAACTGGGAAACCTATGATTTGATATAAGCCTGGGTGGGAAATGCATTGGGTGCCCGCGATGCTCCCAAGTATAGCCAAGCCAGCCTGCCATGCCTCACAGTATATAGTCCAGCGTGCATTCTTCACCAAAAACCTCTAGTATATAGCCGCCCTTACCCCAGTATATAGCCAGCCACCTGCCCCCAGTATAATAAACGCCAGCCCTGACCCCCAAGAACAACAGCAAGCCAGCCCCTTCTAAAGCCATCCAGACCAGGCCCCGACATAGCCAGCACTTGCCCCAGGTATATAGCCACCAGCACTTGTCCCTGTTATAACCATCAGCACTTGTCCCTGTTATAAGCCAGCCAGCAACTTGACCCCCGTATATAGCCAGCCAAGCACTTGCCCCGTATATAGCCAAGCCGCACTTGCCCCCCCGTATATGCCAGCCAGCCTGCACCCCCGTATATAGCCGAGGTCCCAGCTCTGCTGCCCCCCGTATATAGCCACCAGCACTTGCCCCCCGTCTATATAGCCAGCCCCACTTGCCCCCTGTAGATAGACCAGCCAGCACTTGCCCCCCGTATATGCCAGCCAGCACTTGCCCCCAGATATAGGCCAGCCTCACTTGCCCCCCGTAATAGCCAGCCAGCACTGGCCCCCCGTATTATGCAGCCAGCAACTTGCCCCCCGTATTAGCCATCAGCACTTGCCCCCGTTATAGCCCAGCCGAGACTTGCCCCATATACAGCCTTCTCCAGCCTGTCTGTATACAGGCCTGCCTCTGCCCCGTAGGACTTAAAAAAATAAAGTTAAAATCACTTGTGGTGCCCACAGCTGGTGTCTTC
The DNA here is from genome assembly GCA_019512145.1 of Engystomops pustulosus. Lineage (NCBI taxonomy): Eukaryota > Metazoa > Chordata > Amphibia > Anura > Leptodactylidae > Engystomops > Engystomops pustulosus. The sequence goes on along the minus strand of WNYA01000167.1, from coordinate 109,559 downwards.
TTCTTCTGTCGGCAGATGGAGACGGTCGGACACCTAGTTGGCACACGACTATTGACGTTGGAGTTCCCGCCTTCCCACCCTGCCGACGGAAGAAGATAGACCTGACGGGGGGCATCAGAAAGGTGAGTTTTTGGGACTGTAATTTTTTTCTTGACTCGAGTATAAGCGGAGTAGTTGAGTTTTCGCACTTTTCTGAAACCCACACGACTGGAATATTCTGGTGCATCAAACACTTCATATTGGTACATAAACAAATGTCACATACCTGAAGCATTTCTTGAGCAGTTTAATTTTTTAAGAGAGGTGGTTTTAAATTAGGACATTATTAAGAAAGTAAGGCATTTGGATGTTTCTTTATGGATACATTATCCCAGAGGCTTAAACAAGAAAAAATTAAAACTATGTTTCCACTATTATGTCGTTGCTGTTAATTATCATTTAGCGATCTATAATATACAATAATAAAACAAAATACTAGAAAACAACACACAAAACTTAATATAATGTTTTTTTTACTTAACCCTTTTCACGACGTAATGCACTATCACGGGTTGGGTGCAGTGAATGGAGAGGGCTCAGGATCGAGCCTCTCCATAGCCGTTTAAGTCTGTTGCTGCATAAGCAGCAAAGACTTACCGGTAACACCTGCCACAGATGATGTCAACTGGGGAAGTGACGATCCTCGCAGACACGACCTTCAAAAAGATGGCATCCCTTGACGTCGCCCGCAGATGTATGACATATGACAGTATATGGTAGATCAATCAACAACCTAAAGTTAAGTACCCTAGGGAAGTCTGAAAAAATAGTAAAACGTTAAAAAAAAATTATAATAAAAAAACCTAACAAATTCTAATCACCCCCTTTTCCCTTAGAACTGATATAAATAAACAGTAAAAATCACTAACACATTAACTTCACCCGTGTCCGTAAAATGGCCCAATCTACAAAATATAATAAAGGTTTTTCACTGCATTTAACCCCTGTTAACGGACCAATGGCACTTTTTTGCTTTTGAAAAATATAAAAAATCAATAAAAGTGTTCAAAAGGTCCGTACAGTCCTAATATGGTAGCATTGAAAACTTCATCAGAATTCGACAATAAAATGATACACCACAGCTCTGTTACACGGAAGTATGAAAAATGGAAGTATTAGCGCTAGAAGTGGCAAAATTAAAAAAAAATTCTCTAGTTTTCATTTTTGTAAATGCCTGAAAACATATTAAAACCTATACAAGTTGTCATCCCGAGGGGGGGGGGGGGGGGGGGGGGGGGGCGGGTCGAAATCTCACCGACCCAAAAAATAAAAGTAGAACCTGTCATTGGGGGTGCACATTTGAAGCCGATTAAATCCAAGCACCACAAAAAACGTTTTTGCAATCGCATTTTTTCCCCATTTTCACGGGTGCAAAATTTTTTATTTTTTTCCCGCCGCTTCCAAGTACAACGATGAAATAATAATACCATGTCTATGAAGTGCAACTTGTTACACAGAAACAGCTGATCCACAGCCTCTGTACGTGTAAAATAAAAAAGTATAGATTTTTGATGTGGGGAGTGAAAAAGAAAATGAAAAAACAAAAAAAGGCGAGTCCGAAAGGTTAATTAGTGTTGACATCTTTCCCATTCCGAATTAGCCCTACTAATATTAATTACAATTTGCTGTGCCCTAGTAGTCATATGAACTCCTGATTTGAATCTAGTTTAAGGTTCATGTGACTGTGATACACGTGTCAGTCTGCTAGCCATGCTCTTGCAATCATGTGATTTCTCTGACCCGGAAGTGAGTCATGCAGTCAGGTTGTGTAATTCCTGACCTTGAAGTACATGGAGCGATCAACCAGTGTTTAAGTGATTACCATGGTGTCGCTTATCAGTGGCCATTGACCCTAGTCAGGGAATAGTAAGGCCCATATGCTGTAATCACAATTCGCGACACCGCTAGATTATGACCGTAACGGCTTTTTACACCGGTGTTGGTTATAATAAGGTGTATTTGTTTGATGTTTACTAATTAGCAAACCCGGACATAAAATTTTTAGTTGTAAACAACTGCTTTGAAGAAAAGACCAGCGGAACTTCGTAGCAAGAGAGAGGGAATTTTGGCCTTGTGGTAATTCCAAATGGCATTGAATCAAGTAGTTTTGACTGATTTTAGCTGGAGAGTAGTCCACCAAAGGTAAAAATGTGGGGAGCTCCACAGGTATAGGGTAGATCATTTAACAAGGTCGACAGCTAACAGTATCAGGGGGAAATGACGAGTGTATGGCGAGATGTGCCGAAGACGTTGCTGCACTGGGAATGTCGTATACGACCATGAAAGCTCTAGAGAATTTACCCGCAAAAAATTTACCGGGCGACGCGATCGGCACGATGAGAGTCAGAGCGGTAGTGAGAGAAGAGTTGGGGCCCAGGCCGAGATTCGTGCTTGGGATGTCGCTTGCAATTCAGCCCGGCAACTAGTAGAGGAGAATCAGCTAGGAAGGGGAGGATAGAGGAGTGCCAGTGGGCTCTGGGTTAAGGGAAACCGCATGAGGAGGTTGCGTAATGACACAGGACTTATTTGATTGGTACTACCATTGTTTGTCTAATCTATAGTTGTTTGTAGATGAACTTTAGCAATACACCTGAGGGTTAGAAGTGTGGTTAGTGTAACCCCTTGATTTTCGCTGAAAGCCCTTGTTTAAGACAAATCTTTAATTTGCATTTTTTATTGCAATACATAAATAATACGGATGTTTCTTCTCAATGGTAAATCATCTTATATTAGGAATGATATCATGAACTGTGATGCTGCAAATAGACCAACGTGTACCCTTCAGCGATTCACCTATCGAGTCTATAAGCAGTGATGTGGCGTACTGCAGGATCGGCACTTGGAGCGAGGAGATTCGAGCGCCCCCTGTGTTGACCTGCCTCGTCTCCGCCTTTGTCCTCTACTGCATCACGCATCCATCAGCCTTACATAACTTCATTACAAATTGATAATTACGCTGTCACATGTCGTATTACGTCGCCTTTCTGTATTGTGGGTAATGTATAGTACACCCTTGCTAATGTATGTGCTTTACTGCTGACATGCTCTCCCTCCTAAATGCTAGACTTGGACGTCAGTACACAAGTAACTGACATGTTCGCTATAACATGGCTTCTCTGGACCTGTTGTAATCTTTCACACACACAGGCTGCAGGTGGCGTGGCACCAGCAAGCCCATGGAGGAGCCATTACACCATTATGACTCACATCACATAAGAACTGTCAGTCACCGCGTGGGGGTGTGCTGTGCCTTTCCTATGAATAACTGGACTACTTGAAAATGAAATGACTTATTGGAACTCTCACATGTTCATTTGCATACAGCTTTAGGACATCATTAGCTTATGTGTTACAGACATGGTAAAATGGCAATAAGGGGGATTAGACAAAGCCTGTTCTTAATGGCATTTTATGAAAAAATATTTAGTTTTTAGGGGTTTAATTTTGCCTGAGGTTTCTATCTTAAAGTAGAGGGTGAGCGAGAGGAGTTAAAGGTATTTCTATGAAAGAAAGTTTAAACATATAATTATAATCCCTAGAATGTTTACACATAAAAGATAACTTGGTAATCCCACTTACTTTACAATTTTACTCAGGTTCTAAATCAGGCAGTAAACTCCCTATGTGGGCACGGACCTCTAAAAACCCAATTATACTTGACATATGCTACATAACAAAGAGATGGCGATATATGATATCTATGAAATGGTATATACACACAATGACTTCGATAGCTGTAGAATAAGTCTGTGCGGCGCTTGAAACCGCATTCTATACAACCCGGACTATAGACGGTGGAATATATCGTTGAATGCTGTATTTTGTTAATAGCCAAAAATACAGTAAAATTAGATTAGAATTGTTTATTTTTTTGATATTTGCAGTATATTTAAGAATCTTGTTTTTCATGGAAAACAGTTAAAAAAAGTTTTTACCCAGGTGTAACCCTGTACACGAAAATGCACCACAAAATGTTGGAATTATTGACTTCACTTACATAGAAAAAAAATCTTAAAAAGTAACCAAAGGCATACAGTCCCTATAATGGTGTAAATGAAAAGAGGTCAGTCTATCGTATAAAAAAAAACATAGCTTACACTTGTCTATACATCCAAGTATTATAAAGGTCATTGGCATCTGAATGGCAAAAGTTATATATTGTCTACAATGTTTTTCATTTTTAAACATCGTTTAGGATTTTTGAAGTTGAAAATGCGAAAATATGGAAAATTCCATCGACAAGTAAGGATGACTTTTTTAATTTTTAAAACTTTTCTTTAATTTGCCCTCTTTTGCGCCTAATACTTTTTCACAGCCCAGGTACCCCGTACAGCTTTTTACGTTGCTTGAAGTGGGGGTAGGGGAGTTAGAAAATGGAAACTAAAAACAAAAAGCGCGTCCGCCGCCTTAAGTGGGTTTGGTGACCTGGGCATTTTTAACAATTTTTGCATTTAGGTTTTTTTTATTTGTGGCAACAGGGAGGATAGAATAAGTCAGAGACTTCCTGTTACTATATATATAGTTATATCTATATATTTTTATTTTGCTTTTCAATTAAATAAAAATGATATTATGAATTCCTAGTTATGGATGGTCTTTTAGTGGATTATAAACTATAATCTGAGGCCAGTTGGGGCCAATTGGGCAAAGTAGCAGGACAGAGATTGTGCTAAATTTTTTTAAGAGTAATCATACTCCTCTTACCATTTTTAGGAGATTTTTTTTTTAAACTTCCTCTTCTTTTGGAAGCATAAGTGGCTATAGTTCTAGAGTACCGTTCATGGCAGGACTTCCCTAGGAGACTTTGCTCTTAATTGGTTTTGCTCGAAACTTGCTAGATATGCTTTTCACCTGCTAGTGTCAAAATCTCTGTCATGCTTATCAGGCCTCATACACACGTCCGCATGGTGGCAGGCTGAGCTAGCCACAAAAAATGGCAGCTCTGAAGGCGGAAAATACTTGAAAGAATATGCATTGCTACATTCAATGCAATTAAATGAAGAATTTCAGGGTGTAACAAAAATCTAGAAATAATTCATGTCCCGCCAGGTGCATTAAAAATATCTGAATTAAATGACCAGCCAAAACTAAACTGAGGACCAACCACTTCGGACTTTAAAGCAGAGGCAGGAATAGGACCTGTCTCGTCTTTGTGGCCCTCCCCCCGTACATATGGACCTATTACGTGTTGCATATCCTGATCAAATCCTATGTTAATTGATAAAATTGGCATATGCCAGCAGTTATGTTAGCCCCCCCAATTAGACACCTTGGAAAAGCTCATGCCTGTGATGGTGAACCTTAAAGTAATCCCAAATAAAGGCAAACTCACTAATTTCATCTCAAAGTACTGACCACATTTAATGACAGGCTTATTGCCCTGCTCTCACACATTTCAGTTGCATAGGTTTCTTTGGAAGCAAATTGTATTAAAAGTTTTAAGCTTCCCTCCTGAGATCCCTTAGAACAAAAATCACAGGACAGGAACTTCAATGATATCACTCCTTGTCACACACCCCCCTCCCCCCCCTCAAGTTCCTCCCTACAGTCCCAGGAAGGTTTTGTTTTAAAATAATCGCTGAAAAAACACAAATCTAGGACTGCACGGATGGCACCCATGCCTTAGTTTGCTAGCACTGCCTAGATAATCTTTGGTCAGATTCAATGCTGTGAGTGATCAGATGCAGCTGTTGTAAACCATCTATGCATCCACAGGATCTAGAAAGCTAAACATGGGATGATGACGTGATAATAGTTACTGTATTATAAAACAATACATATTCAATAGCATTTACAAATCATAGGGAAACATAAACAGATAAAAGAAGATGGAGACACAAGAGGTATATGTGTATACATGGTACAGTCTTTCTTCATAGGGTTTAATGTTTTTATACAAATATGGACGTACAGCAGTCCCCGGGGTCGTACAACTGGAGTCTGTAGGTTTGTCTTCTATAGTTGAATTTGTACGTAAGTTCGAAACTGTATATTTATAATTGTAACCCCGTCAAAAATTTTTGTTGGTCTCTGTGAACAATTGGATTTTAAAAATGTTTGCTGTCCTAAGTAACCAGGAAATTACAATAAAGCTTCATTAACAGCGCTCCTGTGATAACTGTTACAGCTGTTTACTGTAGCCGAAAGGGACTAAAGTACAGTAAATTACCAGAGGTCTTGTTTGTAAACTAAGGTCGTCGTAAGTTCGGGTGTTCTTAAGTAGGGGACCGCCTGTATAATTATCTGATCATATATCTCTCACTGTAAAGTTGGACCTCTGTGCAAAACACTATAGCATAAAAACATTCTAGTTGACTAAGCTCATAAGACTCTATATAACATTATGTGTTTCTGAAAACATCACAAATGGGGTATGGCAAGCATGTTTTATGCAGAAAAATTTACATATTTTTTTTAATCCTTTGTACAGAGAGAAGGTGGGATATGGGTTTGAATTCTATTTAATTTGATGCAATCTTAACAAAGCCCTATTAACAAACAATCCTAGTTCCCAATAATTCCCTATCCATAAGCTTTTGTAAGCTTTTCTGGAGGATTCCATATAACTTAGTTGTCTATTGTAGAGTTCAGTCTGAAGCATTTGAGTGTTCTGAAGCATTTCGAATCTAAACATTGATTCACATGTAACCACTGAGCCAACTCCCTGGCCTAGAACAGTGGTTCTACAACCTGTGGGTCGCGACCCCGGGGGGGGTCGAACGGACCAAAACACAGGGGCGCCTAAAGCCATCAAGCCACGATTTTATTGCATGTTTTTGCACGAATACAATATTCTTGTACATGTGTTTGGGGCACCGCAACAGAGGAACTTGTATTTGTAGGGTTCACCAGCATTAGAAGGTTGGAGAACCACTGCCTTAGCAGGTCGCCACTTTGGTTTTAGTCAGACATGGTTGGGGAGTCTGGAATTCCTATTTCCTTATTACTTTTGGTTTTATTTTGAACCATCACAAGAAAACAGTAATAACAATACAATGTATATTCATCTTGATATTGGGTGTTTGTTTTGCCTCTCCATATCATAACCTTACATGTGTTTAAATCAGACAATCCCATGTGCCTACAGCCTATGACTTATTTCGTATAGCTCTGGGTGTTTCTAAATCCATCCAATTTCATCTTATTGTAATATTGTTCAATATACTGCGCATTTCATTTGATACAGTGCAGCCAGAGCTGCCTAATAACCTCCTTATTAACACAGAGGCACTGCTAAATATTGGTTCTTCTAACCTTACTCACAAAACTTACATGTATTTAAAACTTGAATAAATAGGTTACAGAATTCCCATTCAAGGTTTATACTTGTTTAACACCATACATAAATCCTTAATTCAGGAAACACAGGTTGTAATCCTCGGTGTGGCGGGTACAAATGTGGGATTTTAAGCAAATGGTCTAGAAATGGCACATTTTATCTGGTTTTTTATCTAATTTTCTGATATTATAAATGGCAGTCATTTTTTTTTCACACTTTTTCTTGATTCAGCTGTATTTGAGGTACATTTTTCTTCCTCTTTGAGAGGAAATGCATCCAGTACTGTTTTGCTACATGTCCCGTGGCGTTTAGCTACATTAAGGAAATATTTATAAAACTAGTGGTTCAAGATGTTAGTTTTAAAAAGCCACAATTTCTCTTTGAAAAAAAACAAACTAATGGTTGTTCATTTGTGAGTTTTGTCTAAATTTTATAAAGTTTGTAAAAATTTTCAGATTCGGCTGCCATATTTATGGCATCGACCCTATACCTCCTTCCTGAAACCACAGTATTATACTACATCTGCTCCCCCTGGTGGTAGGGGTGGGAAGAGAGCGCACGCTGAACTCTCTATCAACACGTGTTGTTGGATGTATAACCAGCTTCACACCTGCCTGTAACTGCGCAGTCTGGCACGGATATGGCGCAACGTTACCGTCTTACAGAGCTTCGGTTGGGTAGCAGCCATATTGGATCGGTTGCCAACCATTTACAGTTCTTATACTGTGAGAAACTTGTAGGCCTGCCATGGTAGTGTCTAATACATGCTGACTGCCGGAGGTCTGAAAATTTAACCTAAACTGTTCATAGAATATAAATAAACAGCAAAAGTCATGAAACATGTTATGGTATTGCCAGGTCCCAATAATGCCCATCTATCAGACAGATGATAACATTATTTGTCCGCGTGTTAACCCCGTAGGACAAATAGTTGCCCCAAAGTTGAAAATGCCTCTTTTTGGTCATTTTAGAAAAATAAAACAAAGGGCGAAAACAGTGTTGTAAAAGCACGAAAACATCATTCAAAGTGCAAAAATTGACACCATCCACACTTGTTCACCGAAATATGAAAGTTAATGTGGCAGAAGGCATGGCCAAATGAAAATTTAAATTTTTGTCTCCATCCAGCTTGAAATATTTTTTTATTTGATGAAAATGTGGAACTTATTTACACCAAGAAACGCAACTTACAGGGAGTGCATTTTATCATAAATCTTAACTAAATATCCACACTGAGGGTTTACAGAGGCACAATGAATGGGAGTTCATGTCTTACAGAATAACCCATTACACTAAGAACGCTAAGCTGTTTTCTAGTTGCATATGTATTATGGGGGGGACAAAACACTGCTGGCATTTTTCAATGTATTTTTCACATTTTTTTTTTTGTACAAAAATTGTGACCAATGTTTCTTAAAAACCCTTGAACAACGTCCCCCCATCATTTTATACTTTAGTGTCTTCGCTGTCCCTTTACCAGGACCACTGTTAATTTATGTGAATCTCTTCTTTCTCGTATTTTTCTGTATTGTAGGCATGTACACAGTGTACATCCTGAAGGGGTATAAGTGAAGTTTCAATAATTTGAGAGGAATATAAGCTGCTGTAAAGTAATAAATACCGAGGTTGCTAGTTTACATTACAGAGGGATTTGTGGAGCTTGGGTGTGGACGAAAATGGTTGATGAGGTCAAGTATATAAATGTAAAGTTATGACTTGGGCGGAAACAAAAGAGTTATTATGTCGTTCTAAACGGTCATTACTTAGGTAAACTGAAGCTGAAAAGGACGTTGGGGGTATTGGTGGATGGTACACTTAATTTTAGGACCAGAGCCGGCCGGCTGCTGCTAAAGCAAATAAAATTATGGTAATGTATCAGAGAGGAATAGATTCGTCATGATAAAACATAGTTGTTTGCCCTTATCAAATCCACTGGGTCAGACCACACTGGAATATTGTGTACAGTGTTGGGCACCAGTGGTATAAAAAGGACATAGTTGATTGAACTGGAACGGGTTGTAGAGGAGACAACCAAGATTTATTAGGGGATAGGGGGGCGTATATACAGTGACAGAGTTTCACCGAGGCCGTTTAAACTAGGCCTGTGACCAGGACACGGGGGGATTCCTCTACACCTAAGGAAGGTGATTCTCACCATGCAACAAAGGCAAGCTTTCTTTACTGTCAGTAGCAGAGTAGACACGTATGGAACTCTCTGCCACAGGAGCTGTTATGACGGATCTATGTACACGTGTTGGACGTTACAGCTTTATCGGCCATATATACTATACTATACAATGATTATGAACCGGCCGCTTCCCTCAGAACCCCACTCATTTGCGCTCCTTACTAGTGTTTTCGGGGGGTCTGGGCAATGTTATAGTGGGGGTAGGTCCCTACTGGCCAAAACAATACTATACATATTTATCGAAAAAAAAAAAGTTGATGCTTCCCTCTGTTGGACGGAGCCTAAAGAGGAGAAGAGAAGCAAAGTATAGATCGCCCTCTAAAAGAAGATACAAAAGAAAGAAAAAGGTTGCTTACCCATAGATACACTTGTGCTTCACCAGATTATCAATGGAGCAAAAATCTTTGATACATCTGCTTAGAGAGGATAAAGTCCTCCTTTAATAGACAAAATGTTAACTATTAAAGGGAAAGTGCAATGCTCTCTAGCATTCTCCTTAGTCAGCTTGTGTCACAGGTAACCTTACAGAAAAAGGGCAGAGGCTAGATCTAGTTTAGGAGCGGAGGCGAATCAGAGGAAGGATTAAACCCCTTAGACGACGCAGTTTTTTTTCGCATTTCTCAACTCTCGACCTCAAAAATCCATAACTTTTTCATGTTTAACGTGTACAGAGCGGTGTGTGAGGGCTTTTTTGTGAACGAACAAATTTTACTTTCCCGTAATGTTTATTTTTAACATTGCGTGTACTGGGAAGCTGGAAAAAAAAATTCCAATGTGGAAAAATGATAAAAAAAAACGGTCATGGTGTCATGTACCTGTGGGCTCAGTTTTTACAACATTGAACTGTGCACCCCAACTAACACATCTGCTTTATTCTCTGGTTCGTACGATTGCGGTGATCCCAAATTTATACAGGTTTTATTGCGTTTAATACGTTTTCAACAAATAAACGAATGGACAAAAAGAAAAAATAATTATCATCTTCTGTCTAATACTTTTTTCACTTTGGTGTACAGAGCTGTGGATTTGTTTTTTGGCATAATGAGAGACATTTTCATTGCTAGCCATTTTGGAGGGTCTTCGACATTTTGATCACTTTTTATTCCATTTTTTTTTTAATATGATGTAAAATGTTGTAAAATCCGCATTTTCGTAACATTTGGGGTGCCATTTCCTGTCTCCGGAGGTCAACGCCGTTTTTATATTTTAATCATGCATTTGGGAACACGGCGATTGCACTAATGTGTTGTGTGTTTTTACTGGTTTATGATGTTTTATATCAGTTCTAGGGAAAGGGGGTGATTTGAATTTTAATATTTTAATTTTAAATTTTCTTTTTTCACTATCTCAGGACCTCAAGGTGTACATTAACGCCTAGATGGCAGATCGTCCTACCATATACCGCAGTCCCAGGTTAACATACAATATAACGGTCTGTAGGTGTTGTTTCTTAGTTTAATTGTATGTATCAGAACTGTATATTTATCAATTGTAGTCCAGCCAGACAACACCTTTTTTGTCTGTGACAATTGGATTTAAAATGTTGTGTTGTATAACATCAGGATTAACAATAAAAGCTTCATTTAGACACCTTTTGATACTGTTTACAGCTGATTATTGTTGACCCAGGACCAAGTACAATAAATTACCAACATCCAGAGTCCGTTTGTTAACTAGTGGTCTTAGTGTAAGGCGAGTGTTCTGCAGTAGGGGACCCGCCTGTACTGCAATACACGTATTGCAGTATATGGCGTTTTTGCCCATGTGACTCGTTTACCGAGCCACTGAACAGAAACACAGTCGACCCGGGCCTTTCACACAAGACCCAAGGATGTCCATGAATGGATCACCACCAACCCCATGTTGATTTCGTGGGGGAGCCGACAATGGGACGAAGTCGACAGCGCCCACATCGCCAGCGCGTTTTTAAACCACTGGCATCGAACTAAATGTTAATGGCCGCCTTTCGGTGCAAACCACCCCACCATGGTTATAAGAGGGGTGGGGGTTTGCTGCAATAACCCCCCACCAGCCCGGAGCCCTCTTTTCATACATCTTCTGCGCTGTAGCTTGCGCAGAGTGTTAAAAAAAAAAGGGTATTAAAACGTATTCACTAGATCTTCACCCATCCCAATCTACTGTCAGCAGTAATAAGGAATTGAATTGTCTCAGAAGACCTAGATCAACTATTTAAGCAGCATAGATAGTCCTTGGAAGATGTGGAAGAAGCATCCATTAGAGGATTAACTTTTTTGAGAAATTCTTAAAACAAAGAAAAAACCATGTTTTTCCCATTAAAACAACCATACACAGAGCTAATTTTTGGTACAGGGGTGGGGGGGGGGGTGGATAGAACAGGAAAGGTTAAACTGTTTGAAGTGGAAAAAAAAACGTGGAGTTTCATTTCCAAAAGTTAACACATCCAAATTACCAGATGGCTCAAAAAACCGATCTTCATGTGAAATTGCAATTCAACTTGAGGGATCCTTAGATAGAAAGCAACAGCCTTCTAAAGAAGACTGGGATCAGCCATTTGGAACCTAAAGTCAAACATTAGCCACACACCTCAGTACCCCCAATCTATTTTTTCTGGTTGTCCGAACAAAAAAAATACAAATGAAACACCAAGGGGTCTAAAAAAAACTTTTTTCTGGTACCATTATATGCTCAAATTGTTTCTGCCTTCATTGCTGGTGCTCTTGGCAGAGGAGTAAGAGTCAGAAGGTGCCTTATCAAATTTTTAACCAGAAGAACACGCGGTTAAGGCATTGAGCAGGAATTAGCTTAAATCTAAACTCGTGATCTCCTTTTCAAGTAACTATTCTGTTTGTGCCAACGCCAAGCCATCCTTAGATAAAGGGAGCTGATAGAAAAAAGGCTTTCCAAAAGGCAAAGCCAAACGCAAAAGAGAACAGTCCAGAAGTTCCGTTATAGAAGGAAGAAAAACAGGGAAAAAGGAGTTCTCCTCAGCTCTAGCAACGGGGCCATCCTTTAAGAAGGCCATGACCAGAGATTCGTAGAAGGACTGCTGATGGTTTACCAAAGATGGACAAGAATTATGTCAATCTTGACTATCTAACATTATATGGGGACTATTACAGGGAAGTTTACCATCCCTTCTTCCCAAAATTACATGTCCTTACGACAACCATCAGTGGAGCTTACGCTCCACTGTGACAGGACAGTAAAGAAAATATTAACTATTAATCTAGAGATCTCTAACTAACACATAAGGAACAGGAGTTATCCTGCACAGGACCTCACCATTGTCACGGTCTCCAATCAACGGGGTTGTCTCATAAATTCGGCCAAATCGAAACTAATACCCGCAGGACAACTATATTACTGGGTGTTCTGCCCCAACTCAATCATTAAACTCCTTTCTTCCAGTAAAAAAAATTACGAGTGTTCATCAATATAAAAGAAATTTAAAAAGAACAACTCTCCATAAGGAAAGCGATGAAGATCTTAGGGTCCGGTTAACGATGCATATCCAGTCGGTTCAGTGGAGTCTGAGACACTCTTGATGCACTAGAAGTATGATACGCTTCCTGGGACAAAGACCCGAACATTTCGATCATGTAGTAAATATTTCCTGAGGAATATTCGAAAATTAAGGAATGGGTGGGGGGCATGTCCCGGCAGCGCATGGAGAAGTAACACACTTGATGAGCTCGCCCCCTAACAGGCGCTTTGGGTATTATGGGTGGTGGCAGGGACCAGAAAGCGCAACATACTCTCGAGGGAATCGGCACCCCATCGATCACCAGATGACTCCATCCTCGGAGCCATGGGGGAAAGCAAAAAAAGAATTGAGCCGAACAAAAATGATGAACGGAATTCTAAACCACCACCACAATTCCAAATGGCGGCTCGTGGCACCACTGGCTTGGAACTGCGCTCCCTCTCAACCGTATCTCTCACGGCCCTCGTCGTGCACTCTCACGGAATATGCCCCGCTCTCAGCAACACCAGCTCTATTGGCACTCGTTTATCCCCCAGAGGCCATATAGCCAGGCCTAGTCAAGCCCCCAGTGGCATTTACAAACAGCCACTCTGGTGCATGCTTTGCAACAAGGGATAGTTTAATCCAACAGCCACATTTCCCCTCAGTGGAGGCCCTTTATCATTTTTTCCAAAGGAGTGTATGAACTGCTGCAAGCGCACGAGCACATGTCGAGGCAAAAATGGCAGATTTACAGGGGCACATAAGTGAGCTTGGGTGGGATGCAAACCATGCGTTTTTAAAGGAGGATGTGAGGAGACTTGTGCCTAAAAGGAATAGAGATCGTTCCAGAGGAACAACATGAAATTCCAGCGGTATCATTTAGAATCGATACAACAAGAGACCTGTGTAAGAATTCCTAACAGATTTTCTGTTGTGGCCGTATTCCTGCTCGCCCCATCAGATTACAAATTCACCAAAAAAAGAATACCTCTTCTAAAGCAAAATCCCTAACGCAACTCGGTGCCTAGGGTATTATCACGAGGCACTTTTTAAAAAAAATTTTGAAAAAAATTATGAAAAAAGCAAAAATCTTAATAATTACTGAAGATTAGGGATCCTCCCTATTTAACAGATTTGTCAGCTGTCACTCTGGGCAGGTATGAGGAGTTTCAAGAGGTGGCAAAATTATGTGGGCACGTAACATCCCTTTTATAAGTAGGGATTCCCCATTAAACTTTAAATTCCTAGAAAGATGGAAGGGTTTAATAGAGTCCTCCCGGATGACACTTCAAGAGCTGATCTAAAAAGATGTAGGTGACTCCGAGGGAAAACTTCCTGCATCAGAACAACACCCGTCTGGAAGAAGAGCTCCGTGTGCGGAGCACATTCGTGGATAATTTTGGGAGATGTTGACAGGAAATGAAATGCCACATGAGGTCGTCTGAATGCAAAAGATAATTTTTTTTCTTCTCTCATTTAGGTGAGAATATAGGGGGGAAACGGTCCTGGTACGTTGTTGTAGATTTAAAAGTGTACTGGGAAAACCCGTTTTTTTGCCCTCATGAACCCTACAGGGTTGGGTATTTTCATTTGTGTGTCAAATGTCAATGAATTGGTTCCTTTTGTTCCAGGTTTTTTTTTACCTTGTTTTTTGCAGTGTAGAGTAACTCAATATAACTGGTTTTGTAAAATATGGGTATATATCCCAGTTTTTATACAGCATTATGTGTACATAAGCATGTATTACCCAGTCAAGTTCGTAAAAAATAACATCAGTAAATGTTTAAATGGTTTTAAAAGCCCGTATAAAAGGTCGATTAATGTGAAAAGAGGCCACTAGAATTCCAAACGCGGATATACCTTTTGGTTATCCGCAGTCGGCAACAGCAGGAATATCAATAACCAAAGTCACAATCCAAATAGACTAGTCAATAAACAGGCAAATCAGAAACCGAAGCCAGAGATACAAGAGAGCTAGAAACACACAAGATCAGCATTTTGACCAGCAAGGATGTCAAAGCAACCTGGACACTTATAGGTGAACCAGCCCAGCCACAGGTGGAAGAGCGAGCAACAATTATACAGATCCACAGTATTAACTTCTGCAAGACAGACTCAGTGAGGGGAGTGGAACATCGGTCATACTCATAGGACCTGGTTCACCGCAGAATGATGATAAACTCAGTTGTACTCCTAATCATACCCGCACGTTAGAGGAGACAGCAGGCTGCAGACGTGACAATATATGAATACCAAAAAGTGTATACCAAGTATCTAGGTAGCATAACTGTCAAAAGACAATAGATGCTAGATGACTATGAAATCACATTTGCAACTTTATTATGGACAAATCGACACATCCAAACATATATTAAAACACATGATAAAACCACAAGAACCAACAACACAAAGGTTGGTGTCACAAATGCATGCCATACATTCCACAATGGATTCAAATTACGGCAACAGGGTAAGGAAAACGATAATCAAAATGCCCAAACCAGGGCGTAATATACCCTTCAAGTGACCTAACAATATAGTTTTAGGTCACCAGACCAGCACCCCGGACGCACGGTTCACCGTCGCTTACTCAATGGGGGTGTGCTGTGGTTAGGTTTCCGGTGTGGTATTTTATGCTGGTAAAGCGTATGCCCACATTTGGGTTTATCCAATCATAAGTTGAAATCACCCAGATTGTTAAAAGCGCCTTGGTGTTGTGTCGGTTGCACACCCCCGCTCACGCATCCACATCCGGTCGCGGGACCCGAGTACGGAAGCGAACAGCGCGCGGTTGACCGGCGTCCATCGTGAACCGGAAGTCACGGACCCGCGCCAGGATGCGCCACGTCGCACCGGAGGGCGCTGCTCAAAACCCGGCCATCTTGGGTGCTGGAACCAATGGGGCAGTGCTCGTTACCTAGGATGAAAGTGGACATAGTATGGTAAGTATATGTGAATAATTGCTTTGATCTATACAGCATGTGGGCCATTACCTGAGTTTCTTTATCTAATCACAACTCGTCAATACAGACAACTATATAATGAATAGATGAAATGACAATATAAAGTTCACAAGCATAGGCTCTTTGGACATCATTACAAGAACAATATCATAGGTACAGGACTATAAATATCATACATCTAAAGTGTCAAGTGCCAGATTATTATAATTAAAATGAATAATGTCCTGACCTAAGTGACAAGTGCTAATTATGTAATTGGAACTACTCATCCATAATATTTCATATAAACCATAACATATTGGAATAATTGGATTATTAAAAGTGATATGTTGATAAGTGATGTAGTGAAAAAGAATGAAAATTAAATTAAAAATTGTTAAAACGTGTATATAACCACAAAAAAAATTCAACCATTATTGGGTCAGTACATATGTGCGGACTGACACTACTATGACAACAAAATAATGTCTGAAAAGCGACTGTAGTGAATGAGATAATGAGTGAAAAATAAAAGTGAATAATTTGTTGTTAAAATAGTGAAGGGTGGATGGTAGTGTGTGTAGTGTGTATAAGCAATGTAAGCTGCCCTGTGACCTACCAAAACTCGTGGCATGAAGGTGATGTGAAAATGTTATGATGTCTGTGTGAATAAATTCTATAGAAAAAAGGGTGTGATCTAAAAGTGAAGAGGTCTATACTACCTTATTAACCGAGCATCCCCACCTGTACGGTGCCATGATTTCCAACTTTGCTGCAGAACTGTCATTGTGTACTGGTGGTCCTTATCCCTTATAGGACATCACATAAATGAATGTCCTCTATTTGTGTACTAACCCAATATATTATGTGGAAATATAACATACGATAGTTGTAAATTGGCATTCTAGCCTGCTGTTGGCGAACACCCCCTGAAAGAGAACGACACCAATACGAATGTGGTCATATGAGTCGTTCCAAATTGGACTCCTTTCAAACCTCTGTGCAGATATTACATGTCGATATCAACCATTATACCAATGACACTCGATCCCCTAGGTATCAAAACAACAAATACTCAGTATGATTAAATCTAATACCGGAATAGACAATCAGTCCCTAACTATCGGGAAACAATATATATACCACACAGAGGAATCAGAAAATTTGTTACTGTTTAGAAACACCAATACTACAAATTATAAAATTTAATTGTACAGCGACTCCAGGTCAAGGTCACACAAAAGGGGAGAAGGACAATTTTTCAGTTTAGGCCGTCAATGGGTTGTGTGGGTAGCCCATTTGTGACCTATCCATTTCAATTTCAGTCTTTCAAGTTTCTGTGAAAGTGTCCCCTCCGCGGGCTCCTAGGAATAATTTTGTCTATGTCCATTACCCTCTTAATTCTTGCGTCATGTCTGTCGCTATGCATTAAAAGAAATGTTTGGTACAGGTTCAATTTCGCTATTTTCGAGATCATTTGGGTGAAAGCTTTACCGTTCGGATGTCTCTAATTAGGCTCTTGGAAACGAATCTCATATTCCCGTGTGGCCATCCCCAACATATTTGAGTCCGCTATGGGGCACCGGATGATGTATACTACTCTGTAGTGCAGTTGCTGCAATTATATACATATGGAACGTGTTAAATGTGTGGCACTCTGAATCTGAAAATGGTTCTGTTTTTGTTTGATTTGAGGGCACCAGAGGAACAATGCCCACCAGGGACCGACCCACAATCAGGACCTTTTGAGCCAAAAATGTAGCTATTAAGATTTTTGAGGATTGTCGTGCTCCTAGCCAAGGTGTTTCCCAGGGGTACCGGTGTGACAATATACTTAGGTTGCCAATCATGGGGCAATTTCCATACACATTTGTTGTCGCAATCTGGCGTTAGAAAAGAAACGATGGGTACTTTTATAGCAATTAAAAATATGCTTGCCTCTCTCTTATAAAACAAACTCTTGATATACAGAGAAGATGTTAATGTTAACTTGTACCGTTAACGATATTACTATATATTTGGTATTGGTTATGAACCATCATGCCAACATACAAATCTTTAGAACTTTTTTTTTTTTTTTTTTTCTCTATCAAATGTCTTGTGAGCAAGGCTACCCCTCGTGGCTTACTAGCTCGAGTGTTTAAAAGGCAATTAATGAGGGATTGAAACAAGAGGGGCATTCTAAAAAATATGTCAATCCTGCGGGTCACCTGAGGCTTTCAATACTGTACAATAAATACTTACCTACAAACTGTTAAACAAGGAATAAATTCAGCCAAATACAAAATGAAGACAGGTGCTAACGAGTAGCAAAACAAATCCCAGAAATTGTTTTAGATATATCAATGCAAAAAAAAAAAAGGTTCACAACAGGTGGACCCCTTTATCCTGAAAATGGTGGGGCTTCGGTTGACTTGGAGACCAAGAGAAGGGGGGCGGATAACTTAAGTCGGGTTTTTTAAGCTCCGTCTATACAATAGAAGAGAGATACTTCGACTTGGGGTGGTTGCCAGTGCGTCATGCACCTGTATTTACTCGACTGGCTTAAATGTAGACATTATCCAATCCTAAGCTTCTAATAAAATAAATGTGGACAAAACTCTATGGACCAGACTGGGTTCACCCAGTAGTTCTTAAAGAATGCATTGCTGTTATTGCTGTACCGGCTTCTAAATCTGTCAGGTATTTTCTAAAGTATTGGATAGTGGTTAGTTAAAAGACTCATATCGTGGGTATGTGCATCAATAGGACAATGACTAAGTGTGAACTAGCATAGGTTTCTAAGAATTAGAAGTTTGTCAAAACTAACCATATCGCTTCTATGATAGAGGTGTAAGCAGTGCCTGGATGCAGGAGCAGTGTGGATTATGTTGTTCTTGGACTTTGCAAAGGCATTTGTGACCTGTCCCTCATAGACGCCTGTATGGTGATAAAAATTAGGGCTAGTGGTTTGGCAAGAAACATTTGCAATTGGATTGAGAAATGGATGAAGGATCGTTCCAGGAGTTTTGTGGTCATGATTCCTTACTCGGAATGGTACGTTATGAGTGGGTCACCTCAGGGTTCTGTGCTATGGGCTGAGTACACTACTATGTAATATATTTTATTCATGTGATATAGAGGTAGGTAATCATAGCCACTGTGTCATTTTTGGCAGATTGACACCAAACTGTTGTAGGGTAATACAGGTTATGGAGGATGTTCAAGGCTCAGGGTTGACTTGGACAAATGATAGTTGTTTTCTCTTTTTATCTTTTGGAAATGTGTAAATTTTAGGGCTAAATGAACGTATAACCGACAAAATTTGACCATTCTAAATTTCACCGCCATTTTGATTCAATTATTATTAAGATCTCAAGGGGTTAACAATCTTTGTAAATGCTGTTTCTGATAGTTTGTGGGGTGCAGATTTGAAAATGGGTTGGTTATATAGGGGGTTTTTGATGCTAAATATGTAAAATTTTATTTCAAACAGTATTTATCCCCAAAATAGTCAATTCTGAAAATACAGAAAATCGCTATTCGATTTGTAGGCCGCCTGACGTCAAAATAAATTATCCAAACATTTAAAAAATTATGAAAATGTAAAGTAGACAAATGGGAAATGTTATTCGGCAATTTATTTAGGTGGTAAATCGATCTGCCTGAAAACGCGGTGATTTTGAATTTCGAAAATGGCAAATTTTTCTAAAAAAATTCATAATTTTTTTCCTTTTTTTGTAAATAAACGCAAAACTTATCAGCCAAAATTTACGACTAACATGAAGTACAACATGTGGGGAAAAAACAATCTCAGAATCGCTTTGATAAGTAAAAGTGTTCAAAAGTTATAACCACATAAAGAGACGCAGGTCAGAATCCCAAAAATGGGACTGAGCCTTAACCGGTTCGCGACCGCCCGCTGTGTATTCACGGCGCCGGTCGCGTTCCGATGCATGGAGAGGGCTCGCGGGCCGAGCCCTCTCCATAGCCGGTAAGTCTCTGCTGCATATTGCAGCAAAGGCTTACCGGTAACACCCGCGGGTGTTATCTTGCTGATCGCCGCCAGCAAAGCTGGATAGCCGCTCCCCGTGACGTCATCGGGGAGCGGCGATCCGTCTCCATGGTAGCATCGGGTCTCACGAAGACCCGAAGCTACTTCGGGTTAACCACTTCATTACAATGTGCTATCAGCACATTGTAATGTATGAGGAGTAAAATCCACATATACTGCCATACTGTAGTATGGCAGTATATGGTAGGATCGATCAGAAAACCTAGGGTTAAAGTACCCTAGGGAGTCTGAAAAATAGTAAAAATAAATATAAAAAAAAAGTTAAAAAAAAAATTATAATAAAAAAACCTAAAAATTCAAATCACCCCACTTTCCCTAGAACTGATATAAATATAAATAAACAGTAAAAATCATAAACACATTTGGTATTGCCGCGTCCGAAAATGCCCGTTCTATGAAAATATGATAACGGTTTTTCACTGCATTTAACCCCGTAACGGAAAATCGCGTCCAAAGTCAAAACTGGCACTTTTTTGCCATTTAAAAAAAAAATTAAAAATTCTATAAAAAGTGATCAAAAGGTCGTACAGTCCTAAAAATAATATAATTGAAAACAACATCAAAAGTCGCAAAAGATGACACCACCCTCAACTCCATACAACGAAGTATGGAAAAGTTATAAGCACAAGAACACGGCAAAATAAAAAAAAAAATTTTGTTCATGAGGTTTATTTTTTGTAAATGTATGAAAACATTATAAAATTTATACAAATTTGGTATCCCTTTAATCGTACTGACCCAAAAAATAAATTAGATGCGTCATTTGTGGCGTGAAGTGAAAGCCGTAATATCCAAGCCCACAAGAATACCACACAAATGCGTTTTTTCACCATTTTCACTGCATTTGGAATTTTTTTCCCGCTTCCCAGTACATGGCATGGAATATTCAATGCGATCACTATGAAGTGGAATTTGTTACGCAAAAAACGAGCCATCACATAGCTTTTTACGTGTAAAAATAAAAAAGTTATAGATTTTTGAAGGTGGGGAGTGAAAAATGGAAATGAAAAAACGGGAAAGGGCCCGATCCTGAACCGGTTAAACTGTAAAATGGCTGCGTCCTTAAGGGGTTAAGTGAAATAATAGGTACATTCTTATGCTCACTTCCAGTTTTATAGATCAAGTCATAAAAAAGTTATTAGTGCCAGAAGTAAAAAAAAATTATTATTTTTTTTTTTTTTACAGGAGGTTTTAATTTTTGTAAATGTATGAAAACATTAGAAAACTTATATAAATTTGGTATTCCTGTGACTGTACCTACCCAAAGCATAAAGGAAACATGTCATTTTGGGTGCACAGTGAAATTCATTAAATCCAAGCCCACGAGAAAAGGGCAAATACATTTTTTTTCTCCAATACACATCTTGGAATTACGGCATGGAACATTAACCCCTTAACG
>WNYA01000167.1:74965-88094 GCA_019512145.1 Engystomops pustulosus | reverse complement strand
GATGAAGCCACTTTTCACCTTCTCCTGACACGGCCCATTTTGTTAAAAAAAAACTCGACAAATCTCCCAAATTCAAAATTTTCTACTTTTTGGAAATTGGTCATATCATCTAAATAACTTGATAACTAACATTTTCCTATTCTGCGTTTAACCGGGTTCGCGACCGCCCTCCGTGTATTTCACGGCGGTGGTCGCCTGCAATGGAGAGGGCTCACGTCTGACCCTCTCCCTACCGTAAGTGCTTTGCTGCATATTGTGCAGCAAAGCTTACCGTATAACCCTCGATCGGTGCTAGCACCGATCGCGGTGTTTTTTAACAGCGTGGGCTGCCGGTCAAAGCTGCCGCAGCCTCGAAACAGATAGCGCGGCCATGGACGCCCCACTCTTACGTGGGATTTGCCGCTCCCCGTACGTCATCGGGGGCGGCGATCCGTCTCCATGTAGCCTCGGGCCTTCCGAAGACCCGAGGCATTTTCTTTTAAAACAACCCTTCATTACAATGTGCTAGATAGCACATTGTAATGAATAGGAAGAAAATCCCATATACTGCCATACTGTATATGGCAGTATATGATAGGATCGATCAGACAACCATAAGTTAAAGTACCCTAGGGTCTGAAACATGTATAAATAAAAATAAAAAAATTTAAAAAAAAAAAATTATAATAAAAAAACCCTAAATTTCAAATCACCCCCCTTTCCCAGAACTGCATAAATATAAAATAAACAGTAAAAATCAAAACCACATCAGGTATCGACACGCGTCCGAACATGCCCGATCTATCAATAAATGTATGAACGGTTATTTCATGCTTTTAAAAACCCCGTAACGTAAAAGCTGCCAAAGTCGGAAAATGCACTTTTTTGCCATCTTTGAAAAATCTCAAAAAAAATCTATAAAAAGTGATCAAAGTTCCGTACATCTAAAAAATTATATAGTGAAAAATTATCAAATTTCGCAAAAATGACACCACGCACCAGCTCCGTACACCAAAGTATAAAAAGTTATTAGCGCCAGTTGGCAAAAAAATCAAAACATATTTTTGGTACGATGTTTTAATTTTGTAAATGTAGAAACAATTATAAACCCCCCCTATACAATTATGGTCTCGCCTTAATCGTATCACCAACAGATATAAGTAGACTGTCTTTGGGGGCGCTCAGTGAAAGACGTAATATCCAAGCCCCAGCAAGAAATGGGCACAATGCCTTTTTTCCTCAATCACCAATTTTCATTGCATTTGGAATTTTCCCGTTTGTTTCCCGCTTCCGAGTACATGGCGTGGAATATTAATACCCATCATTATGAATGTCACATTTTTTTTAACCGCCAGAAAACAAGCCGTCACCACTCTTGTTACGTGTAAAATAAAAAGTTATATATTTTTGAAGGTGGGGAGTGTTAAAATGGACATGAAAAACAGAAAGGCCCGGTTCCTTAACCGGTGAACGTCGCATCATTTTTATCAAAAATCTCGTCCTTTTGTAGGATGTGAGGAGGCTTATATAGTCTTCACCGAAATCATGCAAAACCTAACTTTGGAGGGTCAATTTAAGTTCAGAGTTGACTTTATAATGCCCACATGAAAACCCCCCACAAAGACACACCACTTTTAGAAACTAACCCCCAAACTAATTCAAAACAACCTTTGGAATACCCCTTCAATACCGATTTTGTTAACCCTATGAGCGTTTCAATGAGGGTGAAAGATAATGAATGCAAATTAGAACATTACATTTGTAATCTTACTATAACATTTATTGTCGACGTTAAATTTGCAACCTTCACAATGGGTTACAAAAGGAAATGCATTTTACAACAATGTTTGGGGCAAATTCCTCCTGAGACATGCCAATACCCCATTTTGTCACTGTACCAACCCCGCCTGTACAGGTGGCACTTGGAATGGGCGAGCATGTTCGTTTGTTGGGTAGGGGCAAATATGCTGAAACAGTTTTCATGTTGACCGATGCATTGAAGCCATAATGTACCAAAAACAAGGAATAGCGGCCAACAAGAACACCATTTTGACAGTTTAAAGACACCCCATGGAGGTTTGCAAGGTGTAAATTGTGTTTGCCCCAACAGTGTTTGATTCAAAATTAAGCCCCAAAGTGAAAAAGGTGAAAATGTTCTGAAAAAAAGTCACTTTACCCAATTTTATTTAACACAGGTTAAGATGAAACAACCCCCATAAATGTGTAAAACATATTCTCTAGCACAGAACTGCACACTTTCATATAATGTGTTGTATTGGGACGCATTGAAGCTAAAGGGAGAGAGGGGCTTGGGCCTTTTAGAAGCCAGATTGACATAGCATCCTTTACATGTGTCAGGATGCTTTAGAGAGCCCTAGTGGTACCAAGACAGAGGGAAATCCCCACAGTGTAAGCCATTTTGGAAAGCACATCCCCTTAAGAGAATTTAGCACGGTGTAATATTGTATTTGTCCGTAAAGGTGTTTGAATTTCATTAGGAAACTTAAATAGGAAAAGGTTAAAAATTTTTCCTATAAAGGGTCCCATTTACTACCCCCATTTTGTATATCCCCAAGGAGATCTAAAAAATGTACTAAACCCCCAAAATTGGTAAAACCTATTTCTCTCGAGATCTTGAGTACCCCACATGTGTATATAAATGGGGTATGGGCGCATAAAGTAAAAGGGAAAGGGGGATGTTTGCCCTTTTAGAAGCCAATTTGAACAGAAATGTTTGACTGCATTTGGAGAGCCTCAGTGGATAAAACGTGATAAGAATCCGAAAAGTGTCCCCTAATTTTTGAATGCACACCCCTTAGAGAATTTATCAATGTTAAATATGTATTTGCCCTCCAGGTTGAATGATCCCATTAGGACCAATAACATTAAAAAGTTGAATATTTTCCTAAAGTGTCCTTTACCCTCATTTTTTGTAACCACAAGGGATACATATTTACATAACCCCGAAAAAGGTGTAAAACTATTTCTCCCGAATCTACTGGGGAAAACAATAATATACACAAAAATCTGTTCCTACACTAGTTTCACTTAATATTAATTCACAGAGATACACACACCACTCAAAAACTGAACCAATTTGGGAATGAAAGAAGAATAAATGTCCTGTGGTAACTTTCAATGCAGATCTGGTCAACATGCTGTGCACTGTCCAAAGTTGGTATCGTTATTGGCTTAGAGTAGTAAGATAGATTACAGGTCCGTCTTTTAAGTGGGATATTCCGGGAATATATAGGGTGGTCCTAGGTTCCAAACCGGGTATTTAGGACCGAGCATCATACCAATTATATATTAATAAGGTCTTTTTCTAGCAGAAATAATTTTACTTCTTGGAACGAATAAGGGACCACCTAAGTAAAGGAATGGGAAGTAGGAGTAGACCTGCTGTTGTTATGCAGAGAGGCAGGAGGCCATTGGGAGAGAGGTAGTAATCAGTGAAAAAAGTTTGGGAGAGATGGTAAAAAATCAGTTAAACTACAGAGAGTTCCCCGATGTGCGTTAGTTTTTTTTGCTTTTGTTTTTTTATTCTTTTGTTTTTTGTTGTTTTTTTTGTTTCTCCTTTGGTCGATAGAAAATGAATAAAATAACCTGTTCAACCGCCAGAGAGGGATAAGGTGAGGGGGGGGGAGGGTGGGAGGACATAACTTAGATGGTTTTGAATTTTATGAGGGAGATAATTGAGGAAAGAAAAACATTTGTAGAAGGGTTTTAATTGTATGTTGTTTGTTTTTGCTATAATAACCAGTTATAATAAAAAAAAAAAAGAATCCGAAGAGTGTCGCCTAATTTAGTGAATGCACACCCCTTAGAGAATTTATCAAGGTTAATATATGTATTTGCCCCTACAGGTGATTATCCAATTAGAACCTAAACATTAAAAGGTGAAAATGTTCCTATCAATGTCACTTTACCTCAAATTTTTGTACAGCCACAAGGATCACTAATTAACCCCATTAGGACCAGTCCCTTTTTTGGTTTTTGCGTTTTTTATTTTTCACTCCCCACGCTTCAAAAAATCTAAACTTTTTTATAGTTTTCCGTGTACAGAGCTATGTGATGGCTTATTTTTCCTGCGTAACAAATTGGCACTTCGTATGAGGTAATATCCAAAATTTAAACCATGCCGTGTACTGGGAAGCGGGAAAACAAATTCTAAAATGCAGTGAAATTTGAAAAACACATTTGCGCCATTTCTTGGGGGCTGGTTTTTACATCTTACCTGGCGCCCCCAAATGACGGTCTTTGTCATTCACTGCGGGTTCAATACGCTCACAGGGATAACCCATTTGTATGGTTTTATAATGTTTTCTCATACATTTACAAAAATATAAACCTCCTGTGCGAAAAAAAATTCTCTTCATTGTGCCGTGTTCTTGCGCTAATAACTTTTTCATACTTGGTGTATGGAGCGTGGAGTGGTCATTTTGTTTTTGCGACACTTCTGATGCACGTTTTCAATGCACTTCTATTTTTAGGACTGTGCGACACGTTTGATCACTTCTTTTATAGATTTTTTGCTATTTGTTTCAAAAAGGCAAAAAAATGCCATTTGCCGACTATCTAGTCGACTTTTCTCGCTACGGGGTTAAACACAGTGAAAAAACGGTTTATACTATTTTGATAATCGGGCATTCGGACACGGCGATACCTAATTGTTTATGATTTTTACGTAGTTTATTTAATATTTATTCGTGTTCTAGGGAGGGGGGGATTGATTGTGTAATGTTTGTTGTAATAATAATTTTTGTTTTTACTTTTTTTTTATTTATTTGTTTTTAACTATTTTTCAGACTCCTCTATGGGTACTTAACCCAGGTTGTCTGAATTGATCCTACATATACTGTCCATACTACATAAAAAAAAAGTGGCAGTATACTGGGGATTTGGCAATACCATCTCATTACAATGTTGCAATCGACTTGTTAATAGATATCTCGATCATGACACTCCTCGGATCTTTGTTGGATCGCCAGCTGTTCATGGCACGATCGCCATCCCCATCCCCGTGACGTTCACGGGGATGACGATCGGACCAAGATGGCGGCGCCCCCATGTAAAGGTTGTTAGCGACTGGTCATTTGCTTCATTTGAAGCAATGCCCGGTTGAGTATGAATGGGTTCAGCCTGTGAAGCCCTCTTGCATACTCCCCCATGGCGCAGTAAGACTAAGGGTAACGTCTTATTGCGCTATGGGTTAAATATCCCCGAAAAAGGTGTAAAATATTGTCTCACTAATTTTTTTCCCCGCGTGTAGGAAGTACCCCACCAGTCATGAAAATACTTATGGGCGCACACTAGAGGAAAAAGAGGGAGTTTGTACCTTTGTAGAGGCCATTGGACAAAATCCTCCACAATGTTCAGGATACATTTGGAGAAGCTGTGTGTGGTACCAAAACAGAGTGAAACCCGAAAAGCGAACCATAATTGTTGAATGTTACACCCTTGGGGAATTTACAAATGGTGTAATATGGGTGATGTTAATACACGTGTGACATGAGCATTTTTAACATTATGTGGTTTTCAAATATGAGTGTTCATGAGTCCAAGATGTGGAAATGCAATTATTTTCTGGAAGTTCAATAAATAATGGAAGGGTTATAGGGAGCAAACGGGACGAACGTTGTTAAATTATGTAATTTTAAACTGAATGAATTCACACATGGTTGGGCCAGAAGCCAGGACCCGTCTTCCGGATGAAGATCCGCACCCCAGGCACTGGCAGATCGGAGCATAGACCGATTGACCTCTTATTTAAACTTTAAATGCCTCTAACACGCCGCGGTCAGCGTGACATGCGGCTGTAGGGGTTACCCCAACCCCGCGATCTGAAAATCTCAGATCGCGGGGTGTTAGAGGCGGTGGTCGGCTATAATATATAGCCGCACCACGCAGCTTCTGGTGCCGGCCTTCGTTAAGGAACCGCCAATACACATCTTGGAATTACGGCATGGAACATTAACCCCTTAACGATGAAGCCACTTTTCACCTTCCTGACACGGCCCATTTTTAAAAATCTGACAAATCTCCAAATTCAAAATTTTCTACTTTTTGGAAAGTTGGTCATATCACTAAAATAACTTGATAACTAACATTTTCCATATGTCTGCTTTAACCGGTTCGCGACCGCCCTCCGTGTATTCACGGCGGTGGTCGCGCTGCATGGAGAGGGCTCACGGTCTGAGCCCTCTCCATAGCCGGTAAGTCTTTGCCAAGTAAAGATAAGCGAATTATTCAAGATTCGATTCACTGAGGCTTCAGTAAATGTTTCACCGAAAGATTTGATTAGGTATTGAAAACAATGTTGCTTCAATTTTATTTGCTCTAAAACACTGATTAGGCTTCTATCCAAAACACAGATTGGAAAAGTCAGTTCACCTATACACTGTTACCAATCATTGAGTGGGACTGCCGAGCACAGATACCAACTGCTCTGAAATTAGAAGCAAGTGCATGAGCAAAAATTAAAGCTAATACGGAGACCACATAGCATTAAAAAACAATATTTATTGGAACATTATTAACTCCTTACCGACACGCGCCGGAGTAGTGCGGCGCGCATCGGGTCCTGGTACATGGAGAGGGCTCACGGTCTGAGCCCTCTCCATAGCCGGTAAGTCTTTGCTGCATATTGCAGCAAAGACTTACCGGTAACACCCGCGATCTGTGCTAGTACCGGTCCCAGGCGGTCTCCCACCGATTTCCGCTGGCGAAGCTGCCGACGGCTTCAAATAGATAACGGTGCATGGGTGCCGCCATCTTGCCGAGGATCGTCGCTCCCTATGACGTCATCAGGGAGCAGCAATGTGTCGCCATTACACCCTCGGATCTTCAGAAGACCCAAGGCTGTCTGGTTTTAACCCTATCATTACAATGTGCTATCAGCACATTGTAATGAATCGGGGGGGAAATCCCCATAGACTGCCATAGAGTCCCTTTCCCTAGAAGTGATATAATCAACCCCTTAACGCTGAAGCCACTTTTCACCTTCCTGACACGGCCCATTTTTAAAAATCTGACATGTGTCTATTTAAGTGGTTATAACTTTGGAACGCTTTAACATATCCAGTTGATTTTGAGAATGTTATTTCGTGACACATTGTACTTCATGTTGGTTGAGAAATTTAATCAATATGTTTAGTATTTATTTATGAAATAAATGGAAGTTTGGCAAAGATTTTGAAAAAAACAATGTTTTCCAAATTCAACATTTTCTACTTTTTGGAAAGTTGGTCATATCACTAAAATAACTTGATAACTAACATTTTCCATATGTCTGCTTCGCATCATTTTTCAAAAATCTCTTCCTTTTTTTAGGATGTTAGGAGGCTTATATTTTCACGAAAATCATCAAAACCTACTTTTGGAGGGTCAATTTAGTTAGAAGTGACTTTATAAGGCCCACATAAAACCCCCACAAAAGACACCATTTTAGAAACTAAACCCTCAAAATATTCAAAACAACCTTTGGGAATTTTGTTAACCCTATGAGCGTTTCATGAGGGTGAAAGATAAATGAAAGTGAAATTACAGAAATGTAATTTTATCTTACTATAAATTTATTGAACAGTAAAATTTGCACCTTCACAATGGGTTAAAAAGGAATCAGGACTCTGCCTTTTTGTCATCTAACATCAGGACTCTGCCTTTTTGTCATCTAACATCAGGTCTCTGCCTTTTTGTCATCTAACATTAGGACTCTGTCTTTCTGTCATCTAACATCAGGACTCTGCCTTTTTGTCATCTAACATTAGGACCCTGCCTTTTTGTCATTTAACATCAGGACTCTGCCTTTTTGTCATCTAACATTAGGACTCTGCCTTTTTGTCATCTGGCATCAGGACTCTGCCTTTTTGCTATTTAACATCAGGACGGTGCCTTTTTGTCATTTAACATCAGGACTCTGTCTTTTTGTCATCTAATATCAGGACTCTGCCTTTTTGTTATTTAACACCAGGATTGTGCCTTTCTGTAATTTAACATCAGGACTGTGACTTTTTCTCATTTAAGATTGAGCCTTTTTTTTTGGGCATTTAGCATTAAGATTCTGCCTTCTTTGCCATCTAATATTTTGCTAGTTGGTGTAGCTTCTACTTGGGTAGTTTTGGGTCGTTGACATTTAGTTAGCGTAACTTTGTTATCGCTACACAATGGGGAGTAAGAGGCAACAAAAAAGTGCTACGAAAGCTAGATTGTCAGATGTAGGGATCTCCCCGGGAGGGAAAAAAAGGGATGGTAAGATGGAAAAATATCTTCAATCCCCGGGTGTCCCTCAAAGCAAGGGTAACAAGAATGGGGAACGACATAAAGAGGCAGGGTCCTCGCAAATGGCCATAGATGACTCTATGGACAAATCTAGCATTGAGGATAATACGGCTGGAAATGAGGAGGGTGAGGTGAATGTGTCGCTAAAAGATATATCATTGCAAATATCTCAATGCATTGCCGCTGTAGGCAATGTATTAAAAGAGATAGGTGGACTGAAAAATGATGTTGGTTTGCTGAGGGAAGATGTTAATAAACTCAGGGGCAGAACTGAGGAGGTAGAGGATCGAGTGGGAAAGGTCGAAGACCAAGTAATGGATGTTGCAGATCGGGTGAAAGAACTAGAAAAAAGAGAGGTGGAAATGCAGCGTAAACTGCTCGACCTGGAGAACCGGTCGAGAAGAAACAACCTTAGGATAGTCGGCTTCCCAGAGGGAGTAGAGGGGGATGACCCCACCAAATTCGTGACTGACTGGCTGATGACCACCTTTCCGGAGGGGGTCCGTACCGGGGTCTTTCTGGTGGACCGTGCACATCGGGTCCCAGCTAAGACCCGCCTGGTTGGCTCCCACCCTAGGAATGTTCTGGTGAGACTTCTGTCCCCGAGGGATAGGGATAATATACTGAAGGCCGCCCGATCGACGGACCAGTTAAAATTTAATAATACCCCAATAATGGTCTTCCCTGATTACCCACAGGAAATACAAAAAAAAGGGTCAGCTATGCCAGCCTCAAAAAAAGATTAAGAGAAAAAGGGGTGGTCTATTCTCTCTCCTATCCCGCCAAGTTGAAGATAATTTTTGATGGGAAAGCCCATTTTTTTGAGGACGCCAAAGAAGCAAATGAATGGGTGGAGAGGGTTATAAAGATCTGAGGTTGTTAGGCAGGCGCATCCGCTCCAGCCAAAAGAATGCTCCAAGATGAGTCTAGGGTATGTGTATCCTGGACAATGGGTAGGGGGTGGGGGGGAGGGGGGATGGTCATGGCGGTTGACAAGGGGCTTAATTTAGTATGTATCGACAACGTTGTTTTAATTCCTCTCTTGCCTAAAGTAGAATGATTAAGATATTATCTTGGAACGTACGTGGTTTAAATGATAGGCTAAAAAGGAAAGCAGTGTTTGATTTAAGCTATTCCTATCAGCCGGATGTGATATGTTTCCAGGAAATGCACCTGTTAGAAGAGACTTGTAGTAAATTGTTAAAACCTTGGATAAGCCATTACTACCATGCAACGTTCTCATCCTTTGCCCGGGGGGTAAGCATAATGATATGTAATAAAGTAAATTTTCAGGAAAAAGAGGTTAAAACTGATAGAAATGGCAGATATGTGATTGTACATGGTTCCCTGAATGGAATGGAAATGGTGCTAGTGGGAATATACCTTCCTCCCATGGCTTCAGTAGACACACTAGTGAATATTGTAAATAAATTGAGAAAATATGAAGAACTACCCATTTTCCTAATAGGGGATTTTAATTTTGTGGTTAATGAGGGGTTAGATAGGCTGAGAAGTAGGGACACCTGTACACCTAGAGTACCATGCTCTGATACATTATTTGGAAGATTGATTAAGGAGTTGGGATATTGGGATATATGGAGAGAGAGAAACCCGGACAGGCGAGCATTCACATGCTA
Source organism: Engystomops pustulosus (assembly GCA_019512145.1). Classification (NCBI taxonomy): domain Eukaryota; kingdom Metazoa; phylum Chordata; class Amphibia; order Anura; family Leptodactylidae; genus Engystomops; species Engystomops pustulosus. The sequence continues at coordinate 78,198 of WNYA01000167.1, read as the reverse complement.
CTCAAAAACGCACGAGTCTCTTGCGAGGATAGATCTAGTGTTGGTTAATGAAACAGGTATAGACATGGTAGAGGGGGTAATTTTTGGAGCAAGGGGATTGTCAGACCACTCCCCTGTTTGCCTTACATTAAATAGGGCCAGACCAACGGGGATCACATTTTATAAAATAAAGCCCTTTTGGTTCAGTCTGGTGAAGGATAAAATTGATTTAAATGGGGAAATACAATTTTTCCTTAGAAGAAATTTAGGGGATATGGACATCCGAGTGGTATGGGACACACTGAAGGCATTTCTCAGAGGGTTGATACGTGATCAGATTGCTTTTTTCAAAAGGGAAAAAAGCAGGACCTTACAACTGTTAAAAGATAAAGTCTCGGATTTGGAAGGGGAATTCATTAAGAATCCCACGGAAGAAAATAAGAGGATATGGTTAGAGGCACAGGAAAGCTATAGGCGCTATGGCTTGGAGAAAGCTACACAAGAGATCAAACGGTACACCGGCAAGGCAATATTGGGGCAATATTCATCTATGAAACAACTTGCAAATATAGTAAAAAATCAGAGATCGAGGGAAAAAATAAATGTAATCAGAGGTAGGAGCGGATCACTAGTGGTAACACAGGAAGGAATCAGGGAAGAATTTAGATTATTTTTTGAAAAATTATATTCTTCGGAGAAGGGAACGGGAGAGGAGGGACTGAGTGAGGTATTACATTCGACCCCTGTTCCCTGCGTGTCTCCCGAAGAGAGAGAGATGCTGGAGAGTCCCATAAATCTGGAAGAAGTGGGGGATGCTCTGAGAAAATTGGCTAGAGGGAAAGCGGTTGGATCAGATGGGATCCCACCAGAAGTATACACTCAATATGGGGAAATACTACTCCCGCTATTGCTGAAGGTCTATAACCATGCATTTTCGGAAAAATTGCTGCCACACTCTATGAGAGAGGCAATTATTGTTCTAATCTTGAAAGAGGGGAAATGCCCACAGGAATGTGATTCATACAGACCGGTCTCCCTGCTGAACTCCGATTACAAACTGTTAGCAAAAATACTTGCAAATAGATTACAGAAGGTAATACGATCAGTGGTACATGAAGATCAATCGGGGTTCATGCCGGGGAGATCGGTCAGAGATAACATCTCACGTATGTGGTGGTACCTACAGGTGCCTTGTGAGAAAATTGGGGCGAGGGCAGTGGTCTCACTCGACGCGGTTAAAGCTTTTGACCGCGTCGAGTGGGACTACATTTGGGAGGTTTTGGAAAAGATGGGATTTGGGAAGCAGTTTATTGCATGGATAAAACTGCTCTATAATGGAGCCTCCGCTAGAGTGAGCATAGATGGTAAAGCATCAGCAGCATGGCAGCTGTACAGGGGAACTAGGCAGGGGTGCCCCTTGTCGCCCCTATTATTTGCAGTGGCACTAGAACCATTAGCATGTTGCATCAGGGCATCCAAAGGGTTAAAGGGATTTACCTGGGGAAAAAAGGAAGTGAGGCTTCTGTTGTACGCTGATGATCTGCTCCTATTCCTGGATAATGCGGAAAGAAGTTTAAAAGCAGTAATAGAGTTAATAGAAGCATTTGGAAAATTCTCAGGAATTAAAATAAATTGGGGTAAGTCCTCATATCTACCACTGGATACTACGCCGTCGGTAAGCTGTTTAGAGAACCTTCCTGTGGTAGGAAAGATGCGTTATTTGGGCATTACGGTTAGCAAGGACCCGAAAGAATATGTGGAACTTAATGTCAAACCACTAATTTCAAAAATTAGGAAAAAGATGATAACATGGAAAAAAATGAACCTTTCGTTGGCGGCGAGGACAGTAGTTTTTAAAATGATGATTTTGCCACAAATTTTGTTTGTTTTCCAGAACTGCCCAGTGGTTCTTCACAAAAAATTTTTCGGGACGTTAAACTCCCTTTTGCGAGATTTCATATGGAATGGGAAAGGGGCACGTATAAAATTAGAGAAATTATACACACGAATAGAAAAGGGGGGACTAGCAATCCCTGACCTCATGAGCTACTTTTTGGCTGCACAATGGGTAAATATTAATGACTGGGATAGGGGAATAATAAATTATATGATAGGGAGTAAATATGAATTTGTTAAGGTTTATGATATATGGGGAATATTGGAAACGGGGGTGTTCTATCGGTTAGAATTTAAAGCCCAATTTCCGAGTTGTGCTTTAATGCAATGGGTATGGGAAATGATTAAATCAAAAATAGGGGGTAAAGGTTATTTAAGGACTGCACCGTTATGGGGATTTAAAAAATATATGGTAGTTCCGACGAGCCAAACAAAGGTTTTAATAGAGAGAGGGTTACTATTTAGGCATCAGGTTATGATAAGGGGGACTTTGAAGTCGTATGATGTTTTGGCTGCAGATTTTGGTCTGGAGCCAAGGGATTGGTTTTTTTATGCCCAATTGAGGAACGCTTTCAGTGTGAACCAGAGGTGTGATTACAGGGGGGAAGCGACAGGCCCAATAGAAACATTGTGTTCTCGGCAGCTTAGGAAAAAAGGTTTAATGTCCACGGTATATAAGACACTGGTAATAGATGAGAATATCCCCCCCTTAAAGAAGGGTTATGAGAAATGGAAGAAAGATGTACCAGACTTAACAGTAGCAGAGTGGGTGGATCTACTGGGAACAACGAAGAAAATTACAAAAAATCTGTCCTACACTGTTTCACAATTATATATAATTCATAGAGTACACTATACACCAAAAAGATTGAACCAATTTGGGAAGAAGAAGGAAGAAAAATGTCCTAGGTGTGATCTGTACAATGCAGATCTGGTTCATATGTTGTGGCACTGTCCAAAGTTGTATCGTTATTGGCTAGGAGTAGTAGATAGATTACAGTCCGTATTTAAGTGTGATATTCCAGGGAATATTAAGGTGTGTGTCCTAGGTTCAAGAACGGGTATTGTAGGACCAGCAAGTCATACCAATTATATATTAAAAGGTCTTTTTCTAGCAAGAAAGTTAATTTTACATTCTTGGAAGAATAGGGAACCACCCAAGGTAAAGGAATGGGAAGTAGGAGTGGACCTGCTGTGTTATGCAGAGAGGCAGGAGGCATTGGAGAGAGGTAGTAATCAGGAAAAAGTTTGGGAGGAATGGATAAAAAGATCATATTAAACTATAGAGAGTTCCCCGGTATGTGATTTGGTTGTTTTTTTTTTTTTTTCTTTTTTTTCTTCTTACTTCTTTTGTCGAT
>WNYA01000167.1:0-73054 GCA_019512145.1 Engystomops pustulosus | reverse complement strand
GCAGGCCTGTATACGCAGGCTGGAGAAGGCTGTATATGGGGGCAGTGCTGGCTGGCTATATACGGGGGGCAAGTGCTGGTGGCTATATACGGGGGGCAATTGCTGGCTGCTAATACGGGGGGCCAGTGCTGGCTGGCTATATACGGGGGGCAAGTGCGCTGCTATATACGGGGGCAAGTGCTGGCTGGCATATACGGGGGGCAAGTGCTGGCTGGTTATCTACAGGGGGGCAAGTGCGGCTGGCTATATAGTACGGGGGGCAAGTGCTGGCTGCTATATACGGGGGGCAGTGCAATGCTCGAGCTATATACGGGGGGGCAAGTGCTGGCTGGCTTATACGGGGGGCAAGTGCTGGCTTGGCTATGATACGGGGGGCAAGTGCTGGCTGGCTATATACGGGGGCAAGTGCTGGCTGGCTTATACAGGGCAAGTGCTGACTGGATATATACAGGGCAAGTGCTGGCTGGCTATAACGGGGGCAAGTGCTGGCTATGTACCGGGGACTGGCTGGATGGCTATTAGTAAGGGCTGGCTTGCTGTTTCTTGGGGGCAGGGGTGGCTGGCCGGTTATATCTGGGGACAGGTGGCTGGCTATATACTGCGGGTAAGGGCTGGCTATATACTAGAGGTTTTTTGGTGAAGGAATGCCCTGGCTATATACTGTGAGGCATGGGCAGGCTGGCTGGCTATACTTGGGAGCATCAGCTGGGCACCAATGCATTTCCCACCCTAGGCTTATACTCAAATCAATAGGTTTTCCCAGTTTGTGGTAAAATTAGGCATCCAGGCTTATATCGTATCGGCTTATACTCAAGTATATACAATATATCCAGCCAAGTTTTATTGTTCTTTTTTCTGCTGAAAAAATGAAGTGAAATTTGATTGCCAATAGATAAACCCCCTCGCGATACTACTCTACAAGCACTTTTTAAGTATATTTTTTAAGTATATTTAAGTATTTAACGCCTTAGCGCTCTGCGCCGTAGCTGTACTGCGCTGAGTCCCGCGAATAGCGCTCAGCGCAGTACAGCTACTGCGCAGAGAAGATGCCGATTCAGCGCTGCATAGCAGCCGAACCGGCATTGTTAGCCGCGGGTTTCACGGTAATCGGAGTGGGCTCCGATCGCGGGCGTTTAACCCGTTACAATCCACGGTCAATGCGACCGCGGCATTTAACACTGCCTCCGGGGTCTTTACCCCACGATCGCCTGATTGCTGTTTTTGGCACCTCTGGGGTCCGATCGGGACCCCAGAGAAGCCTGAAGGTTGTGCCTTTAAGATGGCGTCTGTGACGTCTCTAAAGGCAAATTGTCAGCCTATGCATTGCCATAGGCTGGCACTGCTAATACCCTGCAATACATGAGTATTGCAGAGTATTATAATGACAAGCAATCAGATGATTGCTTGTTCATATCCCAAGGTGGATCAAGTAAAAAATGTAAAAAAAAATGTTTTTCATAAAAATAATTAATAAATCAACTAAAAATGCCATAGCCCCAAAACATTAAAGAGACTATAACGCTCAAAAAAGTCTAAATCATAACACAAACCCAACATTATAGTATCACCGCTCCGTAACAATCCATAGAATAAACTAATAACTATTGAACCCATATGATGAACGCCGTAAAAAAAAAAACGTTAAAAACCCGCCAAAATATGATTTTACCTATTATATCCCACTAAAAATGCAATAAAAAGTGATCAACAAACATGTACTCCAGAATGATACTGTTTCAAAGAACAACATGTCCCGCAAAAAACAAGCCATCAACCAGCTCTGTAGCCAAAAACGTAACAATGTTATGCCACTGGAAGACGACGATGCAAAAATGAGAGATTTTTCCCCCAATTAGGGTTTTATTTGGCAAATTTAGTAAAAACATAAAAAAAATATTCATGTCTGGTATCCCCGTAATTGTATCGACCCTAGAATAAAAATAACAGGATTTTATTGGATATCCTGAACAAGAAAAAAAAAAGTAAAAATCCAGTACAGTATTGGCTTTTCTACTCATGACCCATCAAAAAGTCCTAATTTCACAATAGGTGATACCAACCCAAAGGTAACACTGGAAAAAGCATCTCAATGCGCACAAAAAAAATGCCGTCACAGGCCCAAATAACGGAAAAGCGAAAATTTTTACTAATCCTGGCAGCTGCAGGGTGCTCCTTCCCTTCTGCGCCTCGCTGTGCCCCCACAACACAAGTAATGTCCACATGTGGGGGGCGCGCTGCACTCTGGAGAAATTGTAGAACAATTTTATGGGGGTTTTCCTTTTTATCTTTTGGAAATGTTAAATTTTAGGCTACAATGTACGTATAACCGACAAAATTTGACCATCCTAATTCACCGCCATTTTGATTCAATATATTAAGATCTCAAGGGTTAACATCTTTGTAAATGCCTGTTTCTGATAGTTTGGGGGTGGCAATTTGAAAATGGTTTGGTTTAATAGGGGGTTTTTGATGCTAAATATGTAAAATTTATTCAAACAGTATTTATCCCCAAATAGTCAATTCTGAAAATACAAAAAAATCGCTATTCGATTTGTAGGCCGCCTGACGTCAAAATAAATTTCCAAACATTAAAAATTATGAAAATGTAAAGTAGACAAATGGGAAATGTTATTCGGCAATTTATTTAGGTGGTAAATCGATCTGCCTAAAACGCGGTGATTTGAATTTCGAAAAATGCAAATTTTTACTAAAAAAATTCATAATTTGTTTCCTTTTTTTTGTAAATAAACGCGCAAAACTTATCAGCCAAATTTACGACTATACATGAAGTACAACATGTGGGAAAAAAAATCTCAAACTCGCTTTGATAAGTTAAGAAAGTGTTCAAAAGTTATAAACACATAAAGAGACGCAGTGTCAAATCCCAAAATGGGATTGAGCCTAACCGGTTTCGCGACGCCCTTGTGTATTCACGGTCGCCCGGTACGCGTTCCGATTGCATGGAGAGGCTCGCGGGGCCGAGCCCTCTCCATACGCCGGTAGTCTCTGCTGCATATTGCGCACAGGCTTACCGGCAACACGCCGCGGTGTTATACTTGCTGATCGCCGCCCAAAGCTGGGATACCGCTCCCCGTGAACGTCATCGGGGGAGCGGCGATCCGATCGATCATGGTAGCATGGGTCTCACAAGACCCGAAGCTACTTTCGGGTGAAACCACTTCATTACAGTGCTAGCAGCACATTGTCATGTATGGTGAAGTAAAATCCACATACTGCATACTGTGTTGGCAATATATATGGTAGGATCGATCAGAAAACCTAGGTTAAAGTACCCTAGGGAGTCTGTCTGAAAAATAGTACAATTAATATAAAACAAAAAGTTTAAAAAAAAAATTATAAGTAAAAAAACCTAAAAATTCAATCACCCCACTTTCCCTAGAACTGATATAAAATAAATAACAGTAAAAATCATAAACACATTGGTATTGCCGCGTCCGCAAATGCCCTTTCTATGAAAATATGATAACGGTTTTTCACTGCATTTAACCCGTAACGGAAAATCGCCTTCCCAAGTCAAAACTGGCACTTTTTGCCATTTAAAAAAAAAATTAAAAATTCTATAAAAGTGATCAAAGGAATCACAGTCCTAAAAATAATATAATTGAAAACAACATCAAAGTCGCAAAAGATGACACCACCCACACTCCATACACACGAAGTATGGAAAAGTTATAGCACAAGAACACGGCAAAATAAAAAAAAAATTTGTCTTATGAGGTTTATTTTTTGTAAATGTATGAAAACATTATAAAATTTATACAAATTTGGTATCCCGTTAATCGTACTGACCCAAAAAAAATTAGATGCGTCATTTGTGGCTTGAAGTGAAAGCCCGTAATATCCAAGCCCACAAGAATACCACACCCCAACGTTTTTTTCACCATTTTACTGCATTTGGAATTTTTTTCCCGCTTCCCAGACATGGCTGGAATATTCATGCGATCCACATGAAGTGGAATTTGTTACGCAAAAAACGAGCCATCATCACATAGCTTTTACGTTAAAAATAAAAAAGTATTGATTTTTGAAGGTGGGGAGTGAAAAATGGAAATGAAAAAAAAAAAAAACAGGAAAGGAAAGGGCCCGACCTTAAACCGGTTAAGCTGTAAAATGGCTGCGTCCTTAAGGGGTTAAGTGAAATATAGGTAATTCTTATGCTCACTTCCAGTTTTAATAGATCAAGTCATAAAAAGTTATAGTGCCGAAGTAAAAAAAAATTCTTATTTTTTTTTTTTTACAGGAGGTTTTAATTTTTGTAAATGTATGAAAACATTAGAAACTATATAATTTGGTATTCCTTGACTGTACCTACCAAAGCATAAAGGAAACATGTCATTTGGGTGCACAGTGAATTCATTAAATCCAAGCCCACGAGAAATAAACATCTTGGATTACGGATGGAACATTAACCCCTTAAGATTTGAAAGCCACTTTTCCACCTTATCCTGACACGGCCCATTTTGTAAAAATCTGACAAATCTCCAAATTCAAATTTTCTACTTTTTGGAAATTTGTCATATCATCTAAATAACTTGATAACTAACATTTTCCATATGTCTGCGTTTAACCGGTTCGCGACCGCCCTCCGTGTATTCACGGCGGTGGTCGCGCTGCATGGAGAGGGCTCACGGTCTGAGCCCTCTCCATAGCCGTAAGTCTTGCTGCATATTGCAGCAAAGGCTTCGTAACACCCGCGATCGGTGCTAGCACCGAATCGCGGGTGTTTTTTACAGCGTGGGACTGCCGGCAAAGCTGCCGGCAGCCTCGAAAAGATAGCGCGGGCATGGCGCCCCATCTTACAGTGGGATTGCCGCTCCCCGTACGTCTCGGGTGGCGCGGCGATCACGTCTCCATGTAGCCTCGGGTCTTCCGAAGACCGAGGCAATTTTCGTTTTAATAACCCCTTCATTACAATGTGCTAATAGCACATTGTAAGAATGAAGAAGAAAATCCCATCTACGCCATACTGTGTATGGCGTATATGATAGGATCGATCAGACAACCAGAAGTTAAGTACCCTAGGGAGTCTGAAAAGTGTATAATAAAAATAAAAAAAATTTAAAAAAAAAAAAAATTATAATAAAAAAACCCTAAACTTTCCAAATCACCCCCTTTCCCTAGAAACTGACATAAAATATAAAATAAAAACAGTAAAAAATCATAAACAATCAAATAGGTATCGACAGCGTCCGAAATGCCGATCTATCAACATATTGATAACGGTTTTTTTCAATGCGTTTTAACCCGTAACGGGAAAATAGCGCCCAAAGTCGAAAATGGCACTTTTTTGCCATTTTGAAAATCTAAAAAAATCTATAAAAGTGATCAAAGGTTCGTCCGTCAAAAACATTATATCATTGAAAATATTATCAAATTTCGCAAAAATGACACCACGCACCAGCTCCGTACACCAAAGTATAAAAAGTTATTAGCGCCAGAAGTTGGCAAAATCAAAAAAATTATTTTGGTACAGGAGTGTTTTAATTTGTAAATGTATGAAAACATTATAAAACCCCTATACATTGGTATCGCCTTAATCGTATCGACCCCAAAGAATAAAGTAGACATGTACTTTGGGGCGCTCAGTGAAAGACGTAATACCAAGCCCACAAGAAATGGCGCAAATGCATTTTTTCTCAACCAATTTCATTGCATTTGGAATTTTTTCTTTTTTCCCGCTTCCGAGTACATGGCATGGAATATTAATACATCATTATGAAGTGCACATTTTTTTTACGCAGAAAAACAGCCGTCACACAGCTCTTTACGTGTAAAATAAAAAGTTATAGATTTTGAAGGTGGGGAGTGAAAACATGGACATGAAAAAACAGGAAAGGGGCCCGGTCCTTAACCGGTTAACCTTTCGCCATCATTTTTCAAAACTCTCTTCCTTTTTTTATGGATGTTAGGAGGCTTATATTTTCACGAAAATCATCAAAACCTACTTTGGAGGGGTCAATTTAGTTAGAAGTGAACTTTATAAGCCCACATAAAACCCCCCACAAAAGACACACCATTTTAGAAACTAAACCCCTCACAATAATTCAAACAACCTTTGGAATTTTGTTAACCCTAAAGAGCGTTTCATGAGGGGAAGAAATGAAAGTGAAATTAGAAATGTATTTTATTTACTATAAATTTTTGAATAACGAAATAAAATTTGCAACCTTCACAATGGGTTAAAAAGGAAAATGCTCTTTTACAACAATGTTAGGGGCAAATTCCTCCTGAGATCTCCAATACCCCATTTTGATCACTGTAAGCCAAACCCCGCTGTACAGGTGGGCACTTGGAATGGGACGAGAATGTGTTTCGTTTGTTGGGGAGGGCAAATATGGACTGAAAAGTTTTCATGTGACAGGATGCATTGGAAGCCATAATGGTCCAAAACAGAGGAAAAGCGCCAACAAGAGGACACCATTTTGGAAAGTACACCCCCTTGGAGAGTTTGCAAGGTGTAAATTGTGTATTTGCCCCAACAGGTGTTTGATTCAATTAAGCCCCAAAAGGGAAAAAAAAAAAAGGTGAAAATGTTCTAAAAAAGTCACTTTTACCCCAATTTATTTAAGCCACAAGGATTAAAGATGTGAAACAACCCCCATAAACTGTGTAAAAACATTTCTTCTAAGCACAGAACTGCACACTTTTGCATTATAAGTGTTGTATGGGTACGACATTGAAGCTCAAAGGGAGAGAGAGGGCTTGGGCCTTTTAGAAGCCAGATTGACAATCAATCCTTACAGTGTCAGGATGCATTTAGAGAGCCCTAGTGGTACCAAGACAGGGGAACCCCAACAGTGTAACCATTTTGGAAAGCACACCCCTTAGAGAATTTAGCACGGTGTTAATATTTGTATTTGTCCGTAGAAGGTGTTTGATTCATTAGGACTTAAATAGGAAAAAGGTAAAAATTTTTCCTATAAAGGTCATTTTACCCCCAATTTTTTATAGCCCCAGGGATCTAAAAAATGTACTAACCCCCAAAATCTGTCAAACCTATTTCTCTCGAGTTTAGGAGTTACCCCACATGTGTTATAAATGTTGTATGGGCGCATAGTAAAGGAAAGGGGGATGTTTGCCTTTTAGAAGCCAAATTTGACAAAAGTTTGACTGCATTTGGAGAGCCTACTCGTGGTATAACCGATAAGAATCCGAAAAGTGTCCCCTAATTTTGAATGCACACCCCTTAGAGAATTTATCAAGTGTTAATATGTATTTGCCCTCCAGGTGAATGATCCCAATTAGGAACTCTAACATTAAAAAGGTGAAATTTCTATAAGTCCTTTACCCAAAATTTTTTTGTAAGCCACAAGGGATAATATATTAAATAACCCCGAAAAAGGTGTAAAACTATTTCTCCCGAGATCTACTGGGAACAACAAATAAAATTACAAAAAATCTGTCCTACACTGTTTACACACAATTATATTAAATTCACAGAGTACCACACAACACACCAAAAGACTGAACCAATTTGGGAAGAAGAAAGAAGAAGAAGAAAAATGTCCTAGGTGGAACTGTTCAATGCAGATCTGGTTCACATGCTGTGGACTGTCCAAGTTGTATCGTTATTGGCTAGGAGTAGTAGATAGATTACAGTCCGTATTTAAGTGTGATATCCAGGGAATATTAAGGTGTGGTCCTAGGTTCAGAACGGGTATTTTAGGACCGAGCCATCATACAATTATATATTAAAAGGTCTTTTTCTAGCGAGAAATTAATTTTACATTCTTGGAAGAATAGGGACACCACCTAACTGTAAAGGAAATGGGAAGTAGGGATAGACCTGCTGTTTTATCAGAGAGGCAGGAGGCATTGGAGAGAGGTCAGTAATCAGGAACAAGTTTGGGAGAATGGTAATAAAATCATGTTAAACTACAGAGAGTTCCCCGGTATGGATTCGTTTATTTTTTTTGTTTTGTGTTTTTTATTCTTTTGTTTTTGTGTTTTTTTTTTTTCTCCTTTTGTGCGATAGAAAATGATATAAAGAATAACCTGTCAACCGCCAGAGAGGGAATAAGGGAGGGAGGGGGGGGGGGGAGGACATAACTTAGATGGTTGAATTTTATGAAGGGAGATAATGAGGAAGAAAAAATGTTTGTGAAGGGTTTTTAATTGTTATGTTGTTTGTTTTTGCTATAATAAAGTTATAAAAAAAAAAAAAAGAATCCGACAGATGTCCCTAATTTTGAATGCACACCCCTTAGAGCAATTTATCATGGTAATATATGTATTTGCCCCTACAGGTGATGATCCAATTAGGACCTAAACATTAAAAGGTGAAATGTTTCCTATCAATGTCACTTTACCTCAAAATTTTTGTAAGCCACACGGATCATATATTACCCCTTAAGGACCAGGTCCCTTTTTTTGTTTTTTGCGTTTTTTATTTTATCACATCCCCACCTTCAAAAATCTATAAACTTTTTTTTTTCCGTGTACAGAGCTATGTGATGGCTTATTTTCTGCGTAACAAATTGCACTTCGTAGTGATGGTATTAAAATTTCCATGCCTGTACTGGGAAGCGGGAAAAAAAGAAAAATTCTAAATGCAGTGAAAATATGAAAAAACACATTTGCGCCATTTCTTGTGGGCTGGTTTTTACATCTTACACTGTGCGCCCCCAAATGACAGGTCTATTCATTCATGGGTCAATACGTCACAGGGATAAACCACTTGTATGGTTTTATAATGTTTTCATATACATTTACAAAAATTTAAAACCTCCTGTGCAGAAAAAAAATTCTTTCATTTGCCGTGTTCTTGCGCTAATAATTTTTCATACTTTGGTGTATGGAGCTTGTGAGTGGTGTCGATTTTTTTTGCGACTTCTGATGACGTTTTCACAATGCTCATATTTTTAGGACCTGTGCGACCGCCGTTTGATCACTTTTTTATAGAATTTTTTTCTATTTTTCAAAAATGGCAAAAAAATGCCATTCCACTACTCTGGATTCGCACTATTTCCGCTACGGCGGTTTTAAACACAGTGAAAAACGTTTATTAGATTTGATAGATCGGGGCATTTCGGACACGGCGATAACCTAATGTGTTTATGATTTTTACGGTTTATTTATTGTTATTCAGTTCTAGGGAAAGGGGGGTGATGATTTGTAGTTGTTTTAATATAATTTTTTTTTTTTACTTGTTTTATTTATTTTTTTTACTATTTTTCAGACTACACTCAGGTTACTTAAACCCTAGGTTGTCTGATGATCCTACAATATACTGCCATACTACAGTAAAAAAAAAAGTGGCGTATCATGGGGATTTTGCAATACATCTTTACAATGTGCAGAGATCGAACATTGTAATAGATAGTCTCGATCATGACAGGTCCTCGGATTCTCTTGTCGTGATCCCAGGTCTGATCCGGCAACGTATCGCCACTCCCCCATCCCCGGTGGACGTCCACGGGGATGCGATCGGAGCCAAGATGGCGGCGCCCCAGCTAAGAGGTGTTAGCGACTGGCATTGCTTTCATTATGAAGCAATGCCCCGGTGAGTCATGAAGAGGGTTCAGCCTGTGAGCACCTCTTCATCTCCCCCATGCGCAGCTAAGACGTAAGGGTAACGTCTATTGCGCTATGTGGTTTAAATAACCCCGAAAAAGGTGTGTAAAAATGTCACATTTTTCCCGAGTGTAGGAAGTACCCCACCAGTGCATATAAATACTTTATGGCGCACAGTAGGAGGGAAAAAAGAGGGAACGTAGTACTTGTAGAGGCACAAATTTGACAGAATCCTTCACATGTTCAGGATACATTTGGAAAGCTGGTGTGGTACCAAAACAGAGGGGGCGAAACCCGAAGAAGAAAGCGAACCTAATTTTGAATGTACACCCTTGGGGAATTTACATGTGTTGAATGGTGTATATGTGGTGTGTGTAATACAACGTGGTGAACATGAGCATTTTAACATATAGTGCGTTTTCAAATATGATGGGCAATGAGTCCAAGATGTGACAATTGCAATTATTTCTGGAAATTCAATAAATAATGGGGAGGGGTATAGGGATGCAGGGGACCTAACAGTTGTTGTAAAATTATTAATTTTAAACTGAAATGGATTCACAACAGGTGTTGGGCCAGAAGGCCAGGGACCCAGCTTCCGGTATAAGATCGCGCACCCCAGGCACTGGGCAGATCGGCAGCAGACCGAATTGACTCTTATTTAACTTTAAATGACCTCTAACCACGCCGGGCAGCTCGTGACTGCGGCGGTTTTGGTGAGGGGTTAACCCCCAACCCCGCGATCTGAGAAATCTCAGATCGCGGGGTTAGCAGGCGGTGTCGGACTATAATATATAGCCGCACCAGCAGCTTCTGGTGCCGGCTCCGTTAAGGAACCGGCTGGCTATATACGGGGGGCAAGTGCTGGCTGGCTATATACGGGGGGGCAAGTGCTGGCTGGCTATATACGGGGGGCAAGTGCTGGCTGGCTATATACGGGGGGCAAGTGCTGGCTGGCTATATACGGGGGGCAAGTGCTGGCTGGCTATATACAGGGGCAAGTGCTGACTGGCTATATACAGGGGCAAGTGCTGGCTGGCTATATACGGGGGCAAGTGCTGGCTATGTACCGGGGACTGGCTGGATGGCTATATAGTAAGGGGCTGGCTTGCTGTTTCTTGGGGGCAGGGGGCTGGCCGGTTATATACTGGGGACAGGTGGCTGGCTATATACTGCGGGGTAAGGGCTGGCTATATACTAGAGGTTTTTTGGTGAAGGAATGCCCTGGCTATATACTGTGAGGCATGGGCAGGCTGGCTGGCTATACTTGGGAGCATCAGCTGGCACCAATGCATTTCCCACCCTAGGCTTATACTCAAATCAATAGGTTTTCCCAGTTTGTGGTAAAATTAGGCATCCAGGCTTATATTCGTATCGGCTTATACTCAAGTATATACAATATATCCAGCCAAGTTTTATTGTTTCTTTTTTCCTGCTGAAAAAATGAAGGTGAAATTTGATTGCCAATAGATAAACCCCCTCGCGATACTACTCTACAGCACTTTTTAAGTATATTTTTTAAGTATATTTAAGTATTTAACGCCTTAGCGCTCTGCGCCGTAGCTGTACTGCGCTGAGTCCCGCGAATAGCGCTCAGCGCCTGATTGATCCTACCATATACTGCCATACTACAGTATGGCAGTATATGGGGATTTTGCATACCATCTATTACAATGTGCAGATCGAACATTGTAATAGATAGTCTCGATCATGACAGCCTCGGATCTTTGTGTGATCCCAGGCTGTCATGGCAACGGATCGCCACTCCCCGGTGACGTCACGGGGAGTGACGATCGGAGCCAAGATGGCGGCGCCCACGCTAAAGGTGTTAGCGACGGGCATTTGCTTCATTATGAAGCAAATGCCCGGTGAGTATGAAGAGGGTTCAGCCTGTGAGCCCTCTTCATACTCCCCCATGCGCAGTAAGACGTAAGGGTACGTCTTATTGCGCTATGGGGTTAAATAACCCCGAAAAAGGTGTAAAACTATTTCTCCCGAGTGTAGAAGTACCCCACATGTGCATATAAAATACTTTATGGGCGCACAGTAGAGGAAAAGAGGGAAGTTTGTCTTTTAGAGGCCAAATTTGACAGAAATCCTTCACATGTGTCAGGATACATTTGGAAAGCTGTAGTGGTACCAAAACAGAGGGAAACCCGAAAAGCGACCCTAATTGTTGAATGTACACCCCTTGGGGAATTTAGCATGGTGTAATATGTGGTGTAGTGTAATACACGTGGTGAAATGAGCATTTTGAACATATAGGTGGTTTTCAAATATGATGTGCAATGGAGTCCAAGATGGAAATTGCAATTATTTCTGGAAAGTTCAATGAAATAATGGAGGGGTATAGGGAGCAACGGGACCTAACAGTTGTTAAAATTATTAATTTTACTGAAATGAATTCACAACAGGTTGGGGCCAGAAGGCAGGGACCCAGCTTCCGGATGAAGATCGCGCAGCCCCAGGCACTGGCAGATCGGAGCAGCAGACCGATTGACTCTTATTTAACTTTAAATGCCTCTAACACGCCGCGGTCAGCGTGACTGCGGCGTGTTAGGGGTTAACACCCGCGATCTGAGAAATCTCAGATCGCGGGTGTTAGAGGCGGGTGTCGGCTATAATATATAGCCGACACCAGCAGCTTCTGGTGCCGGCTCCGTTAAGGAGCCGACGCCAGAAGCTTGACGTAATAGTACTGCATTTTGCGGGAACGCACCTCCCGCCACGCAGTACTATTACGTCAAATGTTGGGAAGGGGTTAAATACTGTCACTATAAAGGGCAATTTGCAGGAAATGAGCCCTTGCACATCTCTTTACATGAACAAAATAAATATAGGGGCAGATTTATCAAGCTGTCTAAAAGTCAGAATATTCTGAGTTGCCCATGGCAACCAATTACAGCTCAGCTTTCATTTTACCAGTGCTCATGACTAATTTAAAGGGGAGCTGTGTGATTGATTGCCATAGGCACCTAATAATTTTCTGACTTTTAAACAGTTTGTTAAGTCTGCCCCATAGATTTTTGAAAGTGGGGAGTGAAAAATGAAAACTCAAAAAAACGATAAAAGGGCCTGGTCATTATGGGGTTAATACCTTTACAAATGCCTTATGTCAATATAGTATTAATCCCATACTATAAAAAAAACTAAATTTACCAACCACAGTATATAAGATAACATTATATAAGAAACCAATACAAAACATCAACTCCATAAAAATATCTTTATTAATCAATCTCTAGGCCTTCAAAACCATAAATTAAGATTTAGAAACCTCGGTTTCCACTAGTCCACCATGACGGCCACCTGGAGGATGCCCTTTGACCTCTGTGGGAACAGGAAGGAGAGAGGTTAAAAGTCCCCTCCCAGCATCCTCCCACCAGTGTCTACCAAATAACCACACCTGGAATGGATGCAACTGTATTTATTAGTATGTTAAGTCACACACCTGAATACAGCAAAACAATCAATATTAGGGAGGGAATAAATAGGCCGTCATGGTGGACTAGTAGAAACCGATTTACCGGTAGGTTTCTTCGCCTTTTTCACCTTTGTCCCACCATGGTTTACTTTGTATCTTTTTAGTCATTCAATCATCTTTTGGCTGGTCCATTTACCATTTAGTGGCTAACTCCCCCTGTTTAGTCCATTTCCTGGGTTTCATGTCTCTATTTAGGAGTTTGCCTATTTCTTCAAATACTTGATAGACCGTTGTGCCATTTTGTATTTATTGTTGGCTATATATTTTTCTTAACTTTACATGGGGGCTACCCTTCTTATTCAATGGTGACTGGTGGCCGTGTGTGGCCACTTGTTATGTGTATTTGATACACTTTTTAAATGTTTTTATGCAATGTGATGCATAGCATTTTTCACATGTGTGTCCCATATTTTCGAAATTAATAAAATTTGTATACCATTTAGCCTTTACACACCAACTTGTTTTTTTGGTTTTGATTTAATGTTGTATAGGGTGTGTTGGCTATACGATTAATTGCATGATATACTCAAATTTCCACATTCTTTGTATACAAATCTTAATTTCCACCACGTCCCCCATGACGGCCACCTGGAGACTTATCAAATGAGATGATAAGCTAGGGTGGGATAACTGATTGAAGCACCTTCCTTCCGAAGGCCAGATCTTTATTCTTAGAAATGTCCAATCTATAATGTTTAAGGAATGTATTTTGGGAAGCCCAAGTTGCTGCCCTGCAGATTTGGTCGAGCGTAGCTCCCCTTCTTTCTGCCCACGAAGCAGACATGGCTCTTGTGGAGTGGGCCCTTATGTTCAATGGAACTGGCTTGTTCTGTAGGCTGTAGCACTTTGAGATTGCCATCTTGAGCCATCTAGCGATCGTGACCTTAGATGCCTTTTTTCCCTTGTTGGGCCCCTGGAATTGAATGAAGAGGTTATTATGTACTCGCCATTCCTCGGTGGATTGAAGGTATTTTAATACCATGCGCCTTACATCAAGAGTATGCCGTTCGGCCTCCCTGGAGGATGTCGGATTATTGCAAAAGGATGGTAGGATAATTTCCTGGTTTCTGTGGAAATCCGGGACCACCTTTGGAAGAAAAGCAGAGTCAAGAGTTATTATAATTCTGTCATCTAAAATCTTTAAGTAAAGCTCTTGTATAGAAATGGCTTGGAGTTCTCCTAGTCTTCGGGCTGAGGTTATAGCTATCAGAAAAACTGTTTTTAAGGTCAGGTTTCTGATATCAGTACTTTCTATTGGTTCGAATGGACCTTTAGTTAAGGCATTGAGAACCAAAGTAAGGTCCCAGGTAGGGATTTTAGTAAGGACCTGAGGACGGATCCTAGAAGAGGCGGTTATGAATCTTTTTACCCACCTATTGTCCATAAGGCAGCAGTCATGAAAAGCACCGAGGGCTGACACCTGCACTTTTAAAGTGCTTGTGGATAGACCCTTATCTAATCCAGCTTGCAGGAACTCCAACACCTGAAAGACATTAGGGTTATCTTGTGATGGAGGTTTATCCCCACAAAAGGATACAAATTTTTTCCATATTTTATGATATATGGCAAATGTCACTAGTTTTCTACTCGCCTGTAGAGTGTTCACCACCTTTGATGAAAGACCCTTCCTTAACAGGAGTTCCCTTTCAGGATCCATGCCGATAGGTCGAAGTAGCTCGGCCTTGGATGAAGGACTGGGCCTTGGAATAGGAGATCCTTCTCCGGAGGAAGCAATATGGGTTCCTGAAGAGCCATGGATCTCAGAAGAGGGTACCAACTCTTCTTCCTCCAGTTCGGGCAGATTAGTATTACCCTGGCCTTGTCCAGGTAGATCTTGCGTAGCACCTTTGAAATCAGGGGAATTGGGGAAAGGTATATGCTAGTGGCTGGTCCCAAGTATGGCTGAATGTGTCCAGAATCGAGAATGGTTCTCTTGTGTCTAGAGAATAAAAATGGTTGCACTTTGTATTCTCTCTTGAGGCAAACAGATCTATGAGTGGCTGCCCCCATAAGGTGATCAGATGGTCGTAAATCTCCTGCTTTAGGCACCATTCGTTTGGTGAGAGAGTTTTTCTGCTCAGGAAGTCGGCTGTTAGATTCTCTCTTCCACGAAGATGAGTCGCAGAGAGAGATTGGCAATTGTCCTCTGCCCATTTGAAGATCTTTTGTGATAGGGCCAGTAAATCCGGAGACCTGGTTCCCCCTTGTCTCCTCAGATATGATACAGTGGTGATGTTGTCGGATAATATCAGGAGGTGTGAATTCCTTAGGTGAGACCTGTTAGATCTCAGTGTTTCCCAAACCGCAAGTAACTCTCTGAAGTTGGAGGATTTGGCACGGTCCATTGACCCTGTACCAACTGATCCTGGAAACAAGCGCCCCAACCTGACTTGCTTGCAACCGTCTGGATGGTAATAAAGGGCTGTTGGATCCATGGGACGCCCCTTCCTAAGTTCTTTGTACTTAGCCACCACAGAAGATCTCGTTTCACGCTCAGCGGGATCTGGACCCTTTTCTCTAAACTGTCCCAGGATGAAAGGATCCAGCTTTGGAGAGATCTGGAATGGTTTTGGCACCATGATACTGCTGGGATACTGGCTGTCATCTGTCCTAAGAGCTTCATAGCTGTCCGGATTGAAACACTTGGCTTTTTCCAGAATGATAGTACGAGGTGTCTGATGTTGTCCTTCTTGTCCGACTCCATCTTGAAGCGTCTGTATATTATGAAGCGATTTAATCCTCTCAAATTTATTATGAGACGGTTCGATCCGTTGGGTTTTTTCACTGTGAACAGAGGGGAGTAGAACCCTTGTTCCTCTTGATTGAGCGGAACTCTCAGGATGGCCCCCAGTTGTAGCAGGTTCTGGACCTCCTGCCAGATGGTGACCTGTGTAGAAGGAGATGACGAAGATGGACAGAAGTATCTTTGAGGGGGAAGACGGGAAAATTCTATTCTGTAACCATTTTTTACAATGTCTCTTGCCCAGAGATTTGATGTTATCTTCTCCCACTGAGAAATATAAAACGTGAGTCTTCCCCCAACCCTGGCGTCACTGCTTCTTACTTTTTGATGGGTCACTATTTGAGGAGAACAAGAAGCCACGACCTCTGCCTCCCTTGGGATAACTCCAACGGCCTTGTTTGCCCTTTCCTCTGTAGCTTTCCCTTTGGTCCTTGGGGCCACGAAAAAATTTTCTTTTGGTGTCGGGTCGATTTTCCGGAAATCCCATCTTCTTGTCGGCGGCTTTCTGGAGATTTGCGTCGAGGTCCGGGCCGAAGACAAACTCGCCGGAAAAGGGGACTCCACACAATTTTGTTTTGGAACTGATGTCTCCTCCCCATTGCTTTAACCAAAGCACTCTCCTGGATGCATTGGATAGGGCCCCTTCTTTAGCTGAAAATCTGATGGATTCTGCTGAGGCATCAGTTAAAAAGGCTGTCGCTAGTTTTAGGAGAGGAATATTCTCAAGGATAACTTCTCTGGGAGTATGGTCCTTAATATGATTTTCCAGCTCCTTCAGCCAGAAGAGTAGTGTCCTGGCTACCGAGGTAGCCGTCAGGTTAGTCTTAAGATTTAGACACCTACAAACAGAACATTAAGCCAATTCAAAAATTCATTTATTTTATTGCATATTCAGTAAAAACAAAAAAAAACAAAATATCACAGTACATATATAGTTCGACAGGAAGAAGCATGTGGGTCAATGGGGCTATCACATAGAAATGTTAAAAACATGTGGGACGGGGTTGAAAGGTGGGGTACGTAGTCATATGGATCACATACGTATACAATTTCAAATGCATAATGCAATTTTTACCCAATGGTGGGTTACTGTGCAAATAATGCAATAAAGTGCTTGCCATACAACTTAATGTACACAGGTTCCCTATAGGTATATAAAGTGCTCAATGCATGTGCAAATCCTAAAATGGAAGCATACCTTTAGCCATCATACACCTCCCGTCTGCCACAAACAGATTCCCCCTTAAGTCTTAAGATTTAGCATAGATGTATCCCATGCTTTCCTAAGTAGTGCCTCGGATATACAATCCATAGGATCCCGAAGCTGCCCCGCATCTTCAAATGGTAAATCCATCTTCTTGGATACCTTGGAGACCTTTACGTCCACTTTAGGACAGGCGTCCCAAATTTTTGAATCATTAGGCTCGAACAAAAGTCGTTTCCTGAAATTTTTGGAGACCGTTATTTTCTTTTCAGGTTCTTGCCATTCTGTCATAATCAGATCTTTCAAGGCCTCATTAACGGGAAAGACCCTTCGTTTTTTATTCCTCAGTCCTCCAAAGAGATCCTCTTCGACTGATCTAGGAGGGATTATGTCTTCAATGTTTAGTGTATCCCTTACCGCTTTGAGCAGTCTCTCCATTTCCTCAATAGGGAACAAATACCTGGTTTCAGAGTCTTGTAAATCAGAGTGCGTAACTTCTGAATCTTTATAAGAACATGACGGAGATTCAGAGACATCTGAATCTGATGCAGGAGTGGCTAAATCTGGATCCATACAGGCTCTTTTAGGGGAAGGACCCTGAAGAACCTGAGAGGTTGAAGCGAGGGATACAAATTTTTCTTCGATAAACTCCTTAATCTCATCCATAAAGGAGGTTTTTTCATCTCTCAATAATTTATCTATGCAAGATTTACATATTGGCTTCTTATGCGTATCAGGTAACTTGCTAATGCACATGTTACATCTTCTGCTCTGAACATCAGATGATTTTGATTTGGATCTCGCCACTTTGCCCCCTTTCTCCTGCTTCCCCTCCTTCCCTTTCCCCTTTCCACCAGATTCCTCCTGGAAGGGGAGGAGGAGAATTTGTTGCAGGAGACCGTAACAAACACATATATATACACATATACCATGTGGAGGACACCTCCAGCGCACTTACGGGTACCAGCAGGTGGAGAGAGCCTGCATCTGCCTCTTCAGACATGGCTGTGACAGCAGGGAGACAAGACACACGGCTGCACGAACAAAGTCCAGAACAAACTTTGAACTTAGCCCTCAGATCAACGTGTACCCGCAAAAACCTGACTTAAATACCTTCTAGGGGAGCCCATCCCCCTGTTGAAGGCTGCAGCTGGCGTTCATACTCCGGGACCCGGCTTGGAGCGTCACTTCCGATCGCGCCGGAAGTCGTCATCTGCCCTTGCGCGACACACTGGGATCTTTTGATTTAAGGTGCATGGAGCACCACCGCTCTCCCTTAGGTGCCGCTGCCAGCGGGACGAGCGGTGCTTACCAGGCCGGACGGGGATGACCAGGGAGGACCGGAGCCGTCCGTGGACCCGACCTGCGTGGCTTGGTCGAGGACCGCGCGACGGTGAGTGTTGTTAACATTGTCAAAAAATATCTTCCTTTATTATATCTGGATGAGGCTTAAAACAAATTGCTAGAAAGTGGCATGCAATGCATATCCACAAGGGCAACCACTTTGGGAAAAATTCTTGCACCCAACACTTTTACAAAACAACAAACTAAATCTACCTGGTTAGGTTTTAAAGGCAGTGTATGTTGTGAGAGAAAAAGATGCAACATATGCCGGTATATACAAAAAACATAATGTTTTACATCCACTGTGACCTCATCTATCTTCACTATCTCTAAATATTTGAATTGTGAATCCACTAATGTAGTTTATCTAGCGACATGCAAACATTGCACATTACAATATGTAGGGTGTACGACCCGAAAATTGAAAATCCACATAGCGGAACATATTAGTGGTGCCAATCCTAATACCTTAGTCAACTTGCGCAACACATTGGGTCTCTCAAAACATTTCCGCGAAATACACAATGGTTCTACACATTTTCTGTCCATTGTTGCTATTGAACAAATACATACAGACAAAAGGGGAGACTATCAAACCAGAAAGCTGTGCATGCGTGAAGCCTACTGGATAATGCTTTTGGACACACGTTACCCAAAAGGAATGTTTATATACTAATCTTATGCTTTTCACTTACGCATTTAAGATTCTTACCAGTATTCTCATTTGTCATCTTATTCCTCTACCTTTTCCCTTATTCCTCGTTGTTTTGATGACACTTGCATATTTTCAGTCTGGAGCTATGTCATATAATGTTCCTGTTGTTGCTAGGGCTACGTACACAATGTGGCTACACGTTCTGTGATTAACTCAGGCTTACATGCCCACTTCCGCTAGTGTTTTCTCCTCCTAAATAAAGGCATCCTCCATTTTTTGAAAATCCAGGTATGATTACGGACACGCATTGAGCTTTTGTCCGAAAAGTGTTTCCTTTTTTCTTTTTTTGCTTGTCTACTATGATGTCATTTTTAACTTTCATGGACTAAAATAAACTTTTTCTTTTTATACTCACAAGTCCTCATCTTCTGCCAGTGCGGATTTTATATCTTTTCCTCTTCAAATGTCAAATCTCCCCTTAATAACCCATCCTATGTCCTATCTCCCGCCTGTTATCTGAAAAACACCAAGTATATAACAAGTTCCAGGCTAGTCTGTAGTCACTTTTACCTTGGACCTTGTAAATAAGATGGCAGCTGATGGTTGGTTCAAGCAGCAGAATTTTTATTTATTAAATTAAAATATAACTATTTTATATTGTTCCCTTATAAAAATTATGGCTGGACCATTATCCAATCTCTTTCACCTCTGATGTCATCCCCTTCATCCTCAGAGAATGTAAGCTCTTGCGAGCAGGACCCTCACTCCTATTGTTCCATATGAATGTTTGTACTCTGTAATGTAATATTACATTTGTAATTACTACGTAATTTGATGGTGCTATATAAAGATTTATTATTTATTATTAGAACATTTACTCATAAAAATATACACATACAGCACAGAATACACATCCAATACCCCAGATGCCCTGGCCCATCTGACACTGTGGGCCTCATAGCAACTGCTGTGGCTGCTAAGCCTGTAGTTACACCCCTGGAAAACATATATTCTTCATAAAGCTGTAAAATATGACAACATTTCTGACTCAAGTATGCTTGTATGTGTCCTTTTAGAGGGCCACAGTGTTAAAATCCCTTTCAACTACTCACATATGAAACGCTCTACAAGGGAAACAATAGCACATAGCCAGCAATCAAAAATATTTTCTATTTTGTGTTTCATAACCAATTAACATCATGGAAACAACTATATCACTATTATATCTTTATTAACAGGCAGATTGTATGTATGTGCGGATACTCTAAAGAACAACATATAGATGCTGCTATAAGACTACAGTCATTCCAAAGCAAAGGAACGTGGAACATAAACGAACATATAAAGGAAATGCCTACAGACGCATTTGGAGATATCAACTTCACTGGGCAGGGCCCCAGAACTGGGAAGGTTTGTTTTGTAATTATTTTTGTATTATTTATCATTTTTACTTTATAAGCTTTCATTGAATCGGTTGTTCGGGATATTGCATCCACAGTATGCATTTCCTATTGCATGTGGCCATGACCTTATTAGGCTATAGAGGGTTTGCACTGTCAAAGTTACATCATTGCTAAGCCTCTGTATGCCAACAACGATGATCTGAGCAGTACTAAAAGTAAGTTTTGTTAAAAAACACCATTTTTATAAATATTTAAGTAACTATTATTTATACATGTATATAAGTAGTAAAGAATAAGATAGCAGCACAAAAAATAAGATATAAATGGGTACTAACCACTCAAAAGTTTTTGGTCACTTAGGATTTTCCTTATTTGTTAAAGAAAAGCAAATTTTCTTTAATGAGGTGAACATTAAATAAACTCTATACATTGTTGATGTGGTAAATAACTATTCTAGATGCAAATGTCTGTTTTTTAATGCAATATACATAAGTGCACATAGGTCCAATTCCAACAACCACTACTGCAGTGATTTAATGGTACATTGTGTTTGCTAACTATGTAAGAAGGCTAATGGATGTTTAGAAAAACCCTTGTTCAAGTATGCTAGCACAGCTGAAAACAGTTTGGCTGATTAGAGAAGCTATAAAATTGACCTTCTTTTGAGCTGGTTGAGAATCTGGAGCATCACATTTGCTTGTTCTATGAATCTTTCACAATGGCCAGAAAAAAATAACTTTCAAGTGAAACTCGAAAATGTATTCTTGATTTTAAAATGAACGCCATTCCATGCGACAAATTGCCAAGAAATTAAAGATTTTCTACAACGGTGTTTACTACTCCTTTCAGAGGATATCACAAACAGAGAAAAAAGAGAAGTGGGAGGCCCAGCTGCACAACTAAGCAACAAGACAAGTACATTAGAGTCTCTTGTTTGAGAAACCAATACCTCACAAGAACTCAACTGGCAGCTTCATTAAATAGTGAAAAATAGAAAAAGAAATAATAGTCAGCTCACCAAATTCCTGTAGTCCAGTACCTTCATGTACCTTCATGTGATGCCAATTTCTGGCATTGGCTCATCATTGGAGCAAAGATTAACCATTGCTGGAAACTGTTATTCCTAGGCAGGTAAGGAGGACTTGCAGTCTCATGTTCTTCCAGCCATATATTAGAAACTAGAACACCTAAAAACAGATTGTTAAGTGTATCAAATACTAAACATTCTTAGTTTTTGTATCTTTTAACCTAAGCAGGATCTGTATTAAGGAACCTTTGAATATCTTTTTTGTAATCAATGGGAGTGCAATAAATAAAATAAGCATAATAGGTGTTTAGTAAATAAGAGTTGTGACCACTGACTAAAAGGTGTCTATAATTATATGACATTTAACTAAACTATATAACAGTATGGCTGTGTACCCATCACGGCTTTTATATACGCTAAGCGTATGCTTGGGGAAAGCATCCAACGTATATGCTTAGCGTATACATTGACAAATAATGGCAGATGGAGGCATAGTTGTTGCCTTCGTCTGGCCACTTAACGTTCTGCCCATAAAAAAAAAATAATCAGAATGGAAAGACTTAGCAAGGTACGTCTTTTTATCCTGAAGCCTTCGCCTGAGCGATCTGTGTGCTTAGCGGAGGCAATGGATGGCTATAGGAGTAGAAGTTGAGCATAAGATGAATGTTATGATATGTTTGATGATGAATCATCAGAAGAACATTTTATATCACTCAACCAGTTACTAATCCAGGACAGACAACCTCAGTTCTCCAGAGACAAAGCTTAGTTTATTGGATTTCAGGCTTTGTTGATGTACACTCCTCCCCCCACATTCCACATTCAGGGGGGATACAGTGGGATACGTCTGTGCCACACGTTGTATGGACACATAGGAATCCCCTGATGTGTCTTTACAAAGTATGACACAAAACTTAATTTAAACCTAGCCTTAATGGTGAAAGAATTTTACTAGTCTCCTTATCGGTTTCTCTGTGGACAAAAGGACCTTCTCAATTTTGTAAAGATGTTAATACATTTTATTTATGCAAAATATCTTTCAAATATAGGCAAATATAGCACTATGAATATTTTTTTTTCCTACTTCCCAGCAGTTTGTAAGGGTGTCATCTGATACTTCATCTAATATTCTCTACCAGCTTATGACTGAGCAATGGGGTCTTGAGGTTCCCAATCTTTTAATTTCGGTAACAGGAGGAGCTAAAAACTTTCGTATGAAAATGAGACTGAGAAACATTTTCCGCAGAGGTCTAGTGAAAGTTGCGCAAACCACAGGTAATTTAATTATTTTTTTTACTTTGCTCAACACCATGAAAACGGGAATAAAACACTACATATTCATCTTGTCAACAGAACCTGAATTAATGCACAGATGTAGCATGTGTTAGATAATGGTTAACATAAATACAGAACTTTAAATGCCATTAAAAAGCGGACCTTTTTTGTTCATTAGCCAATCCTTTTTTTTAATCAGGTGCCTGGATTATAACTGGGGGTTCTCATGCTGGTGTAATGAAGCAAGTTGGTGAAGCAGTAAGAGACTTTACTATAGGAAGTAGCAACAAAAACAATAAAATTGTCACTATTGGCATAGCGACGTGGGGAATTATCCACAATAGAAACAGCTTGATATCTACCTCTGTAAGTACTATTTCATTTTAGAGTCATTTCTAGAAATTAAAGGATAATAAAATCACTGTCGTGTCTATTTAAGTGGAATATACTTCAATGTAATCATCATAACTGTCAAAAACTTATGCTGTCAGCAGTTAGGGCACTTTAGGCTACATGCACATATATGCAAATAGAGGCCATGAGCTAGCCACAAAAATAGCAGCTAGTTCAAGGCCGCCATAAATGGGCATAGTGCACAGGTGGCTGCACTGAATAAAATATATATATTACTGCCCTGATTTGCGGTGCAGCCCCTAAGCATCCTCTTCTTTTCCAGCTGGCTTGCTGCTCACGGCACACATTTGCTTGTGTGGACGTGTGCATGTAGCCTTATGCTTACGTTAACCTTTTGTCACTCCATGAAACACTATTACGGCATGGAGATTGACAAATACGGCTCCATGCCATAATAGTAGGTAATGCTCAGATGACATCTGTTACACCCGTAATCCACCTGTCCCTTCTAAACCCAAGCACACATTTCAGTGATCTGTGCTAGCATTATTCTATGCTGGATACATTTTTAAGTGCGCCGTGTGAGTAGCACTACAATGTACTCTTTGTAATGGTAGATCGGTATCCTGATTACCATCTAGGTGCATTTGATCAAATTTTTTCCTGCATGCCATCTATTAGGAGGGCTGTGTAGTTAGATGAACTTCATATAATTTTTTTCCTGTGCACCATCTATTAGTTTTGTGGTGTACATAGGTGCATATTGCATATAATGCCAGTACAATGTCCCAAAAAGCATTCAAGTCTTCAAAAGCGGCTGATCCAGACGCATCTAAAGTTCACCAGAAAAATACAGTAGCAAAGCAGAACTCCTTAAAAAAGGTATTTCTTTATTCCACCAAGATAAAAAAATGTTTTGCCCTCTCTATGAAGGGATTATGGGCCTGGGGCTTCTGCGGAAGAAGGGCCTGGGGCTTCTGCGGAAGAAGGGCCTGGGGCTTCTACTGACCCCATATGGGTAGCCCCAAATAATTATGATCCGCAGGTCTCAGACTTTATGAGCCACTCTGGAATACAGTTTGATATGGAAATAGTCAAAGCAGTGGGGCTTTTTATTTTTTGTTGTTGATGAGTGAATTTGAGAATATTTCAGGCAAAACTTTATGCTGCACAACATATTGCCCAAAACCCCACTTCTTTTTATGCACAAACTCACTGGTGGACCCCTAACATTGCAGCAGAGATAAAGAAATATTGGAGCATAGTACTGCTTATGGGGGTAGTAAAGAAGCCAACTATCAGGGACTATTGGAGCATAGACAGTTTGTACCACACCACAATGTTCCGCATGACCATGGGCATGATGCGCAATCCATGATTTTTAAATAATGGCGATAAAAAACAGTACACACCCAGAGATAAATACACGAACATAACTAAGGTTAATGTTAAGATAAGGCCCATCCTAGACCAAGTTTGTGCAGGCATATACCCCACAAAACGTGTCAGTAGACAAGTAGTCCCTGGTACAATTGGAAGGGAGACTTCAATTCCGATACCTGCCAAATTAATGGGCACTGTATGGCATGAAGAAGTATAAGCTGTGCAAGAGTAGATCAGGGTATACATACAAGTTCAGGGTATATGAAGAGAAGGACTCCAGAATAATGCCCACACTTCCTTCCTGGGTATTACTGCAAAAGTAGTTTGGGATTTGTTGCACCCACTAATGGACAAGGGCTACACTACCTGGACATGTTTTATACCAGTGCTGCACTATTCAAGTGCCCTGCTTCCAAAAAAACTGGGGAATGCGACACTGTAAGAAAAAATCAAAGAGGTCTACTGGAGTCGATGCTGCGTGAAAAACTTAGAAGGCATGAGAACAGGGCATAATGCAGCGACTCTGTATTGTGTGTTGAGGAAATTTTGATTATATTGATTAAAGTGTGCCCTGGTACATAATTTTTCTTTTTTAACAGGGATCATTTCCTGCTCAATACCACATAGATGAAGAAAACCAAGGAAGTCTTTCATGCTTAGACAACAATCATTCTCATTTTATTCTTGTGGATGATGGAACAAATGGCAAATATGGTGTTGAAATTCTTTTACGAGCCAAACTTGAAAAGTATATCTCAGAACAGACCAAAGAGAAAGGAGGTAAATTCAAATTTAATCAAAATTTTGAATGAATATATATATATTTGGCAATACTGAATATTACTGAATCTATTCTATTACATGTTTTAGTGGTAGGTAGCTAAAAACAATATTTTGTAAGAATGCTAAAATGTATTGTGATAAATTGTTTGTGTTTTAAACTGGAATACTTAACCCCTAATCTCCGAACCCTTTTTCCACATTAATGCCCAGGTCATACAACACAAAAAGAGGCTGTGCCTCACGTAAAGATAGAGAAACACTTTTTGGTGAATTAGATGGAAATAGATGGAGTTAAGGATGACAATATGATTGTTTTCTTAAGTACATACAAGGACTCCCGATAGAGACATTCCTAGTTGCAGACGGATCTCTCTTCCCACTGTGACCTCTGGTGAAGCTAACTGAATGCTTTATTTTAGTTCCAGGCTGAACTGATCAGCTGGAAGGTTTCTGCAATTAAGTTTTATTGATAATCATTGTTCCCATGGCATTTTGTCTGGAGGTATAAAATATATGTGTTCCGAATTAAATACAAAGTCAACCTAAGAATAAAGACTATCTTGTATTTAAGCCAAGGACTGTCTGTATAGTGTGTATTTTCATGATAAAGTAAGTATTATTAACCCCCTAATGACCTTCATATAGGGGTACTTTTTTCTGCCTCCCGCCTATCTACATCGGCACGGCAGAAGATGATTATGGGACATCAAGTCCTGCAGGTGTCGGGCCAGGCTGTATCATCACAGTTTACCGGGGGATTCGATCCTTCTTGCTGCAGCCCCAGGGTCCAGCGTGTGCCCCGAGGCTGCCCACTTCTTTTCAAGTCGGGTTCCACCTTCTGGCAGGACCCTGCTGTAACTAACTGAGCATGCTCAGTTACTTAAATTACACACTGCATTACAAATGTATTGCAGTGTAAGGGCTTAATCAAGCAAAAAAACATTTTGTTTAAGCCTGTCTGAAAAAATTTAATGTACAACAAAATTAAAAATCATTTTATAATAATAGTTAAATAAAACAAAAATCCCCTAATCAGCCCAATTACATGTAAAATCCAAATTAAGAATACAAAACACAAAAACACGTACATAAAAAACATAAAATATGTGATATTATCGCGTCCGTATTAATCTGTACATTAAATATAAATCAATATTTAAGCCACTCGGTGAACAACATAAAAAAACACCCAAAACTTCCCATAATATACAATTTTTCATCAAATAACCTCACAAAAATGTTCTAAAAAGTGATAAAAAGTTACGTGCCCTAATATATGACTGAAAAGATCAACTCTTTTCGCCAAAAATACTCCCCCAACCAGACCTGTCAACAGAACTTTGCCCCTGAAAGGTTGTTGATAGTAAAAAAAAAAACAATATGATTTTCTCCAATATTGGTTTTGCGCAGTAAAATTGAGCAAAGATAAGAAAAACTATATAGATGAGGTATCACCGCAATCGTAGTGAACCAGAGAATAAAGATAAAAAAAGTTGACAGGATTCGGGATGTGTGGATCCTCTGGACCACCGCGGGAGGTGGTACTAGCCGACACCTGGGATCGAAGTCTAAGTGGCACCTGGTCTTCACCACAGCCCGTCGTAAAGGAGGATGGACTTGCTGTGGCGGGGTACCACCAGGTCGTTCCACAGGTGCGTCTAGCCCGCAATGGCAGCCGATGTCGAGGTACCTTAACAGGAGACAGTCTTGTGGTCGGGTCCAGGCACAGGGTCAAGGGAGGCGGCAGAGATACCGGGTCAAGTCCAATTCAGGGTCAGCAAAGGGAGGTCCAGACAGATGGGAACGGTAACACAGGAACACAAAGGGGCTGTGGTAACACAGGAACACAAAGGGGCTGTGGTAACACAGGAACACAAAGGGGCTGTGGTAACACAGGAACACGGAGGGGCTCTGGTAACACAGGAACACGGAGGGGCTCTGGTAACACAGGAACACGGAGGGGCTCTGGTAACACAGGAACACGGAGGGGCTCTGGTAACACAGGAACATGGAGGGGCTCTGGTAACGCACAAATACGGAGGGACTCTGGTAACACAGGAACACGGAGGGACTCTGGTAACACAGGAACACGGAGGGACAGGAATGCAGGAGACACAGGAACGCAGGATAATCGCTAGGAAGCTTTCACTAAGGGTGTGCGGCACAAAGCTCCTGAAGTGTAGGAAGAGGCAGGTTTAAGTACTTTTTCTAAAAATGGGCAGCACCAACTAATGCGCAACTAAGCGTCACCTTCAGAAAAAGTTAAAGGGCCAGTGCGCATTAATTGGTGCTGCCCATTTTTTAGAAAAAGTACTTAATCCTGCCTCTCTCATCCAAAAAGTTTCCTGATCTTTTTGGATGAGAGAGCCATGAACGCCGTACCATATGCACATGCCCCCCAGTAGATAGGTAGTCCCAGTATCACGGGTGCCCCTGCGATCTAGGTCTCGGATCGCAGGCACACCCGTGCCCCTCTCTGGCGCCCCTTTCTAAGCTCACTCAACTCACCACTTTCTGGCTCCCGCCCCGCTGATCGCCGCTGCCCACTTCTCGGGTTCCTATAAAGACCGGCGGTTCCCAGCATTCCCCGTCGGAGAAATTGGGTATCAAACTTTGCAGAGCATTTCAGAATTTTATTCATGATGAAAATTCTAAAGTTTCTAAATCACACTTTTATTTTGCTTTAACTCATGTGAAACACTAAAAGGGTTAATAGACTTAACAGAAGTTGTTTAACATACATTGAGGGGTGTCGTTTGAGGAACCTTTCAAAATTGAGTTGTCCCTCAAAATGTGAGAGCTTGATAACCATCTGCCTGTAAAGCAGAACATTTAAAAGTTTGAAAATGAAGCATTTTTCTGAAATTTTGCAAAATTTTCATTTTTTTTCAGAATAAAAAACTTATCAGTTAAATTTTACAACTAACATGAAGTTCCATGTGTCTCGAGAAAACAGTCTCAAAATCACCTGGAAGTTAAAGCATTCTGAAGTTATAACCAATTACTGTGACATGTCAGATTCTAAAAATCAAGTCTGGTCATTAAGCTAAAAACAAGCGTTGATGATAAGAGGTGAAAAGATATTTATCAGTGCTTCTGTCACAGCTGTACCTGCGATGCTCGGTACGGATCGCAGGTATACCCGTACCCTCCTATGTGGCGCTGTGTCCCCATCCCTCAGCCCGGACTCACCTCTCCTGGCTCCTGATGCTGCCTTGGTCTTGTCCAGGCCGCATGCCGGCTTCCCCGACTAAGCTGCGCGCTCCCGCTGCTAGGGCCCGCATGCGCTGGCTCGTCCTGTCTTAAAGGGCCAGCGTCCTCCTGATTGGTGCTGGCTAATGCGGCTCAGCCCTTATAATCCGGCATCTCAATTCACTCCCCACTGGATCTTCTCTTAGGATCTTCTATGGTTTCCATGCCAGGATTCCCGAAAAGAAAGCCATCCAGTGTTCCCATATGCTCCAGAGTTCCCATACGCTCCTGTGTTCCTGTCTCCAGCATTCCCATACGCTCCTGTGTTTCTGTCTGCAGCGGTTTCCATACGCTCCTGTGGTCCTGTCTACAGCATTCCCATATGCTCCACTGTCTCCAGTGTTCCTCCATGTTCCGGTCTCCAGCGTTACCAGTGTTCCTCCGTGTTCCTGTGTCTTCAGTCTGCCTCTGTGCCTCCTGCTGTACCTTACAGGACTCCAGTCCAGCGATTTCTCAAGCATTTCTATGCTCCTCTGGTGTCTCCTGCGTCCCTAGGCTACTGTGTCCTGCTCCCTTCCTTCACTGCCACTGGGGGACTAGTCGCACCTGCGGAACGACCTGATGGCACCCTGCCGCAGCAAGTCCATCCTGCTTTACGGCTGGCTCTGCTGAAGACCAGGTGCCACTTAGACTCCGGTCCCAGGTTGCAGCTAGCATCTACTCCCGTGGTGGTCCAGAGGGTCCACAGACTCTTCCCAAAGAGATTTTTTTCCTTACACACTTGTCCCTACAAATGTGTTCTTTGGCAGCTTCATTTAGATGATGAGTTACATGATTTAGCTGAGATTAAAAATGTATTTCTAAAAGTGCCAAAAACAGTAAGTTATATTATATGTATGACTCAAGAAGTAATATACATAACTGGTTAAAAATTAACTTGTTGAGGGCGTGACTAGGCAGCCGGAGTGAATGGTCGCATGGTAGCTGAGCTCCGCACCGGACACAGGGGAGGAAGTTTCCAAATTCATACATTCATTACCCCAGGGGAAATCTCCATGCCTCCGATGGCCTACGAAATTAGTTTTACAAGTTATTCCAAAAAACCCTTATCACCCCGTTAAGCCAAACTATACATACAGCTATGATGTCAGGTAATTTCCCAGTGGAAAATCAAGAGGCCTGGGTGGTTAGTAGAGATGAGCGAACACACTCGTCCAATGCTCGTTCGAGCATTAGCGTACTCGTAACTGCTTGTTGCTTGGACGAATACTTTGCCAGCTCGAGAAAATGGCATCTCCCAATGTTTTGACTTTTGGCGGCCAGAAACAAAGCCATTCACAAGCCAGGAGACTCTGCACTCCACCCAGCATGACGTGGTACCCTTACACTTCGATAGCAGTGGTTGGCTGGCCTGATCAGGTGACCCTGGAATAGACTAGCCCCTGCCCGCACTGCTCGGATCATTCTCTGTCTGGATGCCGTTAGGGAGAGAGTTGCTGCTGCTGCAGGGATAGCGTTAGGGTGTTATATTACCTTACTGTAAAGCAGGAGTAAGTCTACAAGAACCCAACAGCCCTTGTTAGGGCTAGAATAGCGTTTTATTTTTGTTTTGTTTGCTTGTGGCTGGGCTTACTGGCACTACTAGTGCAGCTAGTACCATATTGTGAGGAATTTGCAGAGAGACTTGGGAACGTTCTATTTAGCTCTTAGTGACACACACATCTCAAACACCTAAGTGGGACAATTTATTAGGGGTTTCATTGAATTAGGCACAGTCTGCTGATTTTTTTTCTTACTTTTATTTTTTTTTTTTTAACTCAAAGTCATCAGGCACAGCACAAAATCCAGTTGTGTGCTGTCAGTGTAGGTTAGAAACTAGCCATAGCAATAGGATAGCATTGTTTTGTTAAAAAAAAAACACACAAAAAAAAAAAAAAAAAATATCCAAAAAAATTTACAGTTTACACTTTAATTTTGAAAATGTTGAACCCGAGGGCTAGGGGTAGAGGACGAGGGCGTGGGCGTCCAACTACTGCAGGGGTCAGAGGCCGTGGTCCTGGGCGGGGTGAGACACCACCTGCTGATGAGGGAGCAGGGGAACGCCGCAGAGCTACACTCCCTAGGTTCATGCTCACAGTTACTGGGACTCGTGGTTAGAGCATGTTGAGGCCAGAACAGTGTGAACAGGTGATTGTAGTGGATGCGGACAATGCTTCTAGCCATTTGTCCACAGTCAGTCTTCCACGCAGTCCACCCATGTCACCGAAACTCCTCCAGCTCCTCCACCTCAGCATCCTTCCCCACAGTCTGCCCCCTCCCAGGAAAATTTGGCAGTTACTCTGAGGAACTGTTCTCTGGACCCTTCCCAGAGTCACAAACCACTTGTCCGGTTTGCTGCTGAGCTTTTTCCGATGCCCAGGTTTTCCACTGGTCGCAGTCGTGGGTGATGATGAGATTGTTGACGTAGTGGAAAGAAGTGTGTAAAGAGGTGTGCGGACGATGAGGAGTCACGGTTTTCAGACAGTGGTGAAGTTGTTGTAGGGCAGGAAGTCCGAGGGGGAAGCAGCAGACTGAGGGATCGGAGGATGAGAGGTGACAGACCCAAGCTGTGTTGATAGGCCGGGTGAATACAGTGCTTCTGAGATGGAGCGAGGTCTCGACGGAAAACAGGTTGGAAGAGGCAATGGTGGGCAGACGGAGAGGCAGGGCCAGAGCTGGTGCATCAGCGCCAAATGTTTCACATAGTGAAGCTCCCGTGGCGAGGGCTAGATTTGCGGAAGATTTTTGGAGGTTCTTTAAAGAAACACCGGATGACCGACGAACTGTGTTGTGCAAACTGTGCCACCCCAGGATCGGCAGGAGTTCCACCACTACTAGCTTAACTACCACCAGTATGCGCAGGCATATGAATGCTAAAACACCCCACTCAATGGCACCAAGCCCAGTTCACCTCGGCCGGGCACACCAATGCTCCTTCCCCTGTGTCATCTGCGCCTCTGCTAGTCAGCCCCTGCCCAGGACCCCGGCTTAAACACCTCCCATGCGAAAACCCCATCTTCGCCTCCACGATCCGCCACAGCATCCACCAATGTCTCCATGCGCAGCGTTCAGCTCTCCATACCCCAGATGCTGAAACGCAAAAAGAAGTATAGTGCAACCCACCCACATGCCCAAGCCCTCAACGTCCACATCTGCAAACTGCTTAGCCTGGAGATGCTGCCCTATAGGCTGGTAGAGACCGAGGCCTTTCGCAACCTCATGGCGGCGGCCGCCCCTCAGTATTTGGTCCCCAGCCCCCACTACTTTTCCCGCCCCAGCCCTACACAAGCACGTGTCAGACAACATCATCCGTGCCCTGACCAACGCCGTTTCTGACAAGGTCCACCTGACCACGAACACACGTGGACGAGTGTGCCGGGCAGGGCCACT
This sequence comes from Engystomops pustulosus, assembly GCA_019512145.1. NCBI lineage: Eukaryota > Metazoa > Chordata > Amphibia > Anura > Leptodactylidae > Engystomops > Engystomops pustulosus. Next base: position 41,244 of record WNYA01000167.1, on the reverse strand, counting down.
ATATATTGTGACGGCACATTGGGTTAACTTGGTGGAGGCTGGGACCAAGTCTGACCTGGGCTGGTCATATACTGCCGACGCCGAGGATTGCGGGGGCCTACCTCAAGTCCAGGTCACTCAGCCTACTATGCCGCCTCTCTAAGAATTGCCATCGTGGGCGTGCCGTCATCAGTGGTAGCTCTAGGCACAGCAGCAGTGCCATAGCTAAGGCGGCGGCAGGCGGTGCGCAAAATGCTGAGCCTAGACAATAAAAGCACACCGCGCCAAGAGCTATTACAGGGCATCACGGCGCAGAATGATCTGTGGCTGGCACCGCGAACCTGAAGCCGGGCATGGTTGTGTGTGAAACGGCCATTACCTGTGGCGGGCTCTGCAACTCGGGCCAGAATGGACAAATGGCCATGGCCTGGCCCATGTGTTAAATCTCATAGTTCATGAATACCAGCAGGCCCTGGTGCACAAGCTGAAACAGTATTTCCCTTCTGACAGCGCTAGCGGCAGAGGGCGTACTTCTGCGGGACAAGTAGCGAGGGAGAGTAGGCGAGCAGGCAGCTTGTCCAGCACTGGCAGGGGTACGCTTTACAAGGCCTTTGCCAGTTTTATGTCACCCCAGCAAGACACTGTCACCTGTCCCCAGTCTCGGCAGAGTAGGGCTGATCTTTACAGAAAGATGGTGAGGGAGTACGTAGCTGACCATACCATCGTCCTAAATGATCACACAGCTCCCTACAACTACTGGGTTTCAAAGCTGGACATGTGGCACGAACTGGAGCTGTACGCCTTGGAGGTTCTTGCCTGCCCTGCCGCTAGCGTGTTGTCTGAGCGGGTTTTCAGTGCAGCTGGTGGCATCATCACCGATAAGCGTACACACCTGTCGACTGACAGCGCTGACAGGCTGACGCTTATCAAGATGAATAAAGCCTGGATTTCTCAGGATTTCCATTCTCCACCAGGTGAAGGAAACTCAACCTGAATAATGTATGCACTCTTCCTCCTCATTTTCCTCCTTCTCCTCCTCTTTGTACACTAAAACAGAGGAAACTGGCTATTTTTTGCCGGACCAACTGGCTCTAGCTATAGTACTCTATGTATTTAATTTTTCTGGAGGGTCAGCTACCTGCTCCTCTGGTTTGAAAACTTTTTTGGACAGCCACATACAGGCACTATCCACACGTTGTCTCCATTGCTACCTCCACACGTCATCTCCATAGCTGCCTCCAAAAGTCGTCCATATAGCTGCCTCCATACATCGTCCCCTTAGCAAACAAGCTATGTCAGGCAGAATTTTGGGTTGTTTTCATGGCTTCCACATCAAACTTGTTAACTTTGTCGCCACCCTGCTGTGTTATCCACAAAATATACTGGCAAACTTTTATCATTTACTGATATTATTTTAGCGCTTCTTGCGCATCTGTTTACATTCCCCTCACCCGCCATAACCAAAACTTATAAGAACACTACTACACTTGATCTTATACAAAAGGTTCTTAGAAGTGCTGTTTGGGGAGGACCCGAGAGACAGGTGCTTGGACAGCCGGACCGCCAGCTCCATCCCAAGATCCAACTAACATAGTTTTAACTGCAGCACCTTTAATCTACTACTACTTCACTGCCTCCATACATTGTCCCCTTATCAAACGAGCTGTGTCAGGCAGAATTTTCGGGTGTTTCACCAGATACATAATGGAACTCGCCACTCGATGCATCTGTTGCCGCCATGCTGGAGACCTGAAGTTGCAATCATAGCAGCGCAATATGGATGCCCCATACTGTTGCTCTTAATCATGGAACCATTTCCGAAAAAACAATTAAAAATAGAACCGCTATGCTATTCCATTATTCCTAGGTGAAATATTCAAACAACCCCGCCTGCTTTGAAAATTATCATTTTTTCAAAGTAAACGCTTCTGGCCCCCAGGCCCATTTTGGGTGGGGAGGAGCCGCGGGACAGGGGCTTGGACAGGCGAAAGCCATGCTGCCCCTGCTATTTCCTGTCCATTTTGCCTCCACAATCCTCCACACCGTCCACCAATGTCTCCATGCGCAACTTTCAACTCTCTATACCCCAGACGCTGGAGCACGAGAGGATATACAGCACATCATCCCCTTATCAAACGAGCTGTGTCAGGCAGAATTTTCAGGTGTTTCACCAGATACATAATGGAACTCGGCGCATCTATCGCCACCATGCTGGAGACCTGAAGTTTCAATCACAGAAGCAATATGGATACCCCATACTGTCGCTCTTAATCATGGAAGTCGTCTCCATGGCTGCCTCCACATGTCGTCCCCTTATCAAACGAGCTGTGTCAGGCTCATTTTTCGGGTGTTTCACCAGATACGTTATGGAACTTGGTCACTATGTCGCCACCATGCTGTGTTATCGACTAAATATAGCGTCAACCTTTTGTTCACATAGGAAATCATTTTAGTGCTTCTTGCTCACCTCCTTTGGTTCCTCTCTGCCACCCATTGGTTTGAATCCTGAGTCCATAGGGTATGTCGCCATGACACTCTCTAGGCAGCCGCTGCTGCCGATGCCTCTGCATGCCATCTTCTATAGTGTCAGGGTCAATTATTGGATGTTTTAGATGCTATCTAGCCTCATTCTGACAATCTGTCATGGCCATGCTGTTGCCCATAATTTTGGCATTATGGTGCAATTAAGCAGCCTCAGAGGCATCCATGCATGCTACCCTGCTGTTTCCTGTCCATTTCCGTGGTGTTTCCATCCTTTTCTGAGGTTCCCAGGTGTTTGGCCAAGCTTCCCTGTGCAGATCCTTGGTCCCCTTGAAAAATGCTCAAGTCACCCATTGACTTCAATGGGGTTCGTTATTCGAGTCGAGCACTCGAGCATTGGGAAACATTCATCTCGAATAACGAGCACCCGAGCATTTTAGTGCTCGCTCATCTCTAGTGGTTAGCCTTCCTAAGCTTAGGAAGCCTTCCAATACTCCACTAAACTTTAGGCCTATATCCCTGTTAAGTTTAGATCTAAAAACTTATGCAAAGCTACTGGCATTGAGGGTGGCACGGCTGATCCCTAGTTTAATAGGCGTGGATGAAGCCGGTTTTGTAAAAGGCAGATTGGCACAGGACAACAGTAGGAGAGTTTTGAATATCCTACATCATGTGGAGAAGAGGGGAGTGATGTTGGCTTTGGATGCCGAGAAGGCATTCGAACGGGTATATTGGTTGTTCAACTTCTCAGTGCTTGAGAGGATGGGAATAACAGGGGATATATTGAACGCCATTAAGGCGCTGTATTCCTCCCTTTCCACTAGAGTCTATGTAAATGGGGGCATATCTGATGCATTCGTTATAACTAACAAAACTAGATAGGGCTGTCCCCTGTCCCCTTTGGTGTACATATTGTATATTGAACCTCTGACACAGACAGCAGAATCAGAGGGGTAGAGATAGGTGGCCAAAAACACACAATATCATTATGCGCAGACAATAGAGATGAGCGGGTACTCTTAATTCGAGACAAACTTTTCCCGATGCTCGACTCGAATAACGAGCCCCATTGAAGTCAATGGGAGACTCGAGCATTTTTCAAGGGGACCAAGGCTCTGCACAGGGAAGCTTGGCAAAAAACTTGGGAACCTCAGAAAAGGATGGAAACACCACGGAAATGGACAGGAAACAGAAGGGTAGCATGCATGGATGCCTCTGAGGCTGCTTAATCGCACCATTATGCAAAAATTATGGGCAACAACATGGCCATGACAGAGTGACCGAATGAGGCTAGATAGCATCTAAAACATGCAATAATTGACCCTGACACTATAGGGGACGGCATGCAGAGGCAGCGGCAGCAGTGGCAGGCTAGAGAGTCTCATGGCGACATACCCTAAATGGACTAAGTTAGGTGAATGATTTCCTATGTAAACAAAAGGTTGACGGTATATTTAGTCGATAACACAGCATGGTGGCGACAATTGACCAAGTTCCAGTATCTGGTGAAACACCCGAAAAATGAGCCTGACACAGCTCGTTTAAAGGGGACGACAGTGGAGGCAGCCATGGAGACGATCCCATGATAAGAGCGACCAGTATGGGGCATCATATTGCGCTGCTATGATTGCAACTTCAGGTCTCCAGCATGGCGGCGACAGATGGGCCGAGTTCCACTATGTATCTGGTGAAACACCTGAAAATTCTGCCTGACACAGCTCGTTTGATAAGGGGACGATGTATGGAGGCAGTGAACTAGTAGTAGATTAAAGGTGCTGCAGTTAAAACTATGTTAGTTGGATCTTGAGATGGAGCTGGCGCTCCGCTGCCAGGCGAGCTTTCGCCAATCCAAGCCCCTGTCTCTAGGCTACTCCCCAAACAGCACTTCTAAGAACCTTTTGTACAAGATCAAGTGTAGTAGCGTTCTTATAAGTTTAGGATATGGCGGTTGAGGGGAATGTAACATATTCGCAAGAAGCGCTGACTAATCTCGTAATAAAAAAGTCTTTCCTTATATTTGTGGATTACCCAGCAGGGTGGTCACAAGTTACAGTTTGATGTGGAGCCATGAAACAACCCAAACTTCTGCTGACAAGCAAGCTTCGTTTTATGAGGAGACCATTTTGGGATCAGCTATATGAACGACTTTTGGAGGCAGCTATGGCGATGACGTTTGGAGTAGCAATGGAGACACCGTTGGGACCATTAAAAGACGACATTGGAGGCTGCTTGGAGCATATTTATTTGGGGATCTGCCTGTATTGGCAGTCCAAAAAGTTTTCAAAACCATGAGAGCAGTTATTGTCCTTCTCCAGAAAATTAAATAAATTGAGTGCCTGTAGTGGCACTCCCCAAAATTGCTTAAAAACAGAGGAACCGGTAGAATGGCCCCCATGAAAATTAAATACGAATAGAGTAACTATACTATAGCCAGTTGGCCCTGTCAAAAAATGCAGTTTCCTACCTGCGTTATGTGTACAAGAGAGGAGAAGGAAGACAATGAGCGATGAGGAAGTGCAATACAATTCAGGTTGAAGCTTCTTTCCACCACACCCTGGTGGAGAATAACAATCCGAGAAATCCAGCTTTCTTCATCTGATAAATCGCCAGCCTGTCGTCGCCTGTCGAGTACGCTTATTCGGTCCTGATGCCACCAGCTGCACTGAAAACACCCGCTCGGACAACACCGCTACGGCAGGCAGGCCAGAACTCCAGGCGTACTCGCAGTCTTTCGTTGCCAATTCGCGCTTGAACTCATTAGTTCGTAGGGAGCTGTGGTCATTAGACGATTGTTGGTCCAGCTACGTACACTCCCTCACCATCTTTCTTTAAGATCACCCTACTCTTCCGCGACTGGGACAGGTGACAGTGCTCTTGCTGGGGTACATAACACTGGCAAAGGCCCTTTAAGCGTACCCCTCCAGTGCTGGAAAATCTGCTGCTCGCCTACTCTCCCGCCCCCCCCCACCAAAAGGGGAAAACCCCCAACCCCCCCCGAAAACCCCCCCAACACCCCCCCCCCCCCCTAAAACAAAACACCACCCCCCACCACCCCCAAAAAAAAAAAAAAAAAAAAAAAAAAAAACACCCCCACCCACCAAAAAAAAACCACCAAAAACAACCACCCCTCACCCCCCCCCCCCCCCCCCCACAAAAAAAACACACCCCCAAAAAAAAAAATAAAAAAAAAAAAAAAAAGAAAACCACCACACCAAAAAAAAAGAAAAAAAAAAAAAAAAAAAAAAAAAAAAAAAAAAAAAAAAAAAAAAAAAAAAGAGAAAAAAAAAAAAAAAAAAAAAAAAAAAAAAAAAAAAAAAAAAAAAAACCAAAAAAACTCCTAAGTGGCCCGCAGATTACGCCTCTGCCGCGACGCTGGCCAAAGGGAAGCTGTTTCAGCGTGTGCCCCCAGGGCCTGCGGGGATGGCAGCATGCAGCACACTCTTTCTCGCCAGGATGAGTGTAAAGATGTTGCTGTACCGTGTCCGGAGAGTGAATACCCAGTAAATCGCTGCTTGGAATAATTCTTTGAACGCGAGAGTCACGGGATAGGCCACCTAGCATGAAATCTGCACATAATGCGTGCCAGTCCCAACGCGCAAATTCACTCCCTCACTTGTCTGACTCCATTTACTCTCCCCTCCAACTTCTCAACTCCTCTTCTTCTGCCCATCACTGACCGAGTGGACTGAACATGGTCCCCCTCTTCTGTCTAGCCACTTCTCCTCCTCTTCCTCCTCATCCTCCCACCTCCTCCGATATGCGCTGAGAAACAACCTAAGGGTGCTTTGGCTATCAACAAGGAATCTTCTTCCCCCTCTCTTTGAGAGCGCAAAGCTTCCGACTTCATGCTGCCAGAGAGTTTTTCAACAGGCCAGCAGCGGATTGGTGGGCTGATGATGCGGCATCGCCACTGACCATCTGTGTTGACTCCTCAAAGTTTATTTCAGCACCTGACATATCATACATCCACGTCCACTCCTCATTGTAGACTAGGAACTGACTGACCTGACTACCAGTTCTGGTGAGTTGACATCTGGCAGTCTAACAAATCGCATACTGCGCCTGCTGGTAAACTCTGGATAACATGGTTAATGTGGAATTCCACCTCGTGGGCACGTCGCACAACAGTCGGTGAGCGGGCAGTTGGAGGCGGCGCTGCGCTGCCCTGAGAGTGGCAGCATCTGTGCTGGACTTCCTGAAATGCGCACAGATGCGGCGCACCTTTGTGAGCAAATCAGACAGATTGGGGTATGTCTTGAGGAAACACTGAACTATGAGATTTAACACATGGGCCAGGCATGGCACATGTGTCAGTCTGCCGAGCCGCCACCAGGTTACGGCCATTGTCACACACAACCATGCCTGGCTTCAGGTTCAGCGGTACCAGCCACATATCAGTCTGCGCCGTGATGCCCTGTAATAGCTCTTGGGCGGTGTGCCTTTTATCGCCTAGGCTCAGCAGTTTGAGCACCACCTGCTGTCGCTTAGCGATGGCACTGCTGCTTGGCCTAGAGCTACCGACTGATGGCGCCATGCCCACGGATGGTAATTCGGAGGAGTAGGTGGAGGAGGGTTGGGAGGAGGAGGAGGCATAGTAGGCCTTTGAGACCTGGACCGAGGTAGGCCCCGCAATCCTCGGCGTCGGCAGTATATGACCAGCCCAGGGTCAGACTCGGTCCCAGCCTCCACCAAGTTAACCCAATGTGCCGTCAGCGATATATAGTGGCCCTGCCCGGCAGCACTCGTCCACGTGTCTGTGGTCAGGTGGACCTTGTCAAAAACGGCGTTGGTCAGGGCACGGATGGTCTCTGACACGTGCTTGTGCAGGGCTGGGACGGCACATGGGGAAAAGTAGTGGCGGCTGGGGACCGAATACCGAGGGGCGGCCGCCGCCATGAGGTTTCGAAAGGCCTCGGTCTCTACCAGCCTATAGGGCAGCATCTCCAGGCTAAGCAACTTGGAGATGTGGACTTTGAGGGCTTGGGCGTGTGGGTGGGTTGCGCTATACTTCTTTTTGCGCTCCAGCGTCTGGGGTATGTAGAGCTGAACGCTGGTGGATGCTGTGGAGGATCGTGGAGGCGAAGATGGGGTTTTCACACGGGAGGTGTTTGGGCCGTGGTCCTGGGCAGGGGGCTGACTAGCAGATGACACAGGGGAAGGAGCAGTGGTGTGCCTGGCCGGAGGTGAACGGTCTTGATGCCATTGAGTGGGGTGTTTAGCATTCATATGCCTGCGCATACTGGTGGTAGTTAAGCTAGTAGCGGTGGAACCCCTGCTGATCCTGGTTTGGCAAAGGTTGCACACCACAGTCCGTCGCTCATCCGGTGTTTCTTTAAAGAACCTCCAGACTTCTGAAAATCTAGCCCTCGCCACGGGAGCTTGACTACAGGCAACATTTGGCGCTTATGCACCAGCTCTGGCCCTGCCTCTCCGTCTGGACCCACCACTGCCTCTTCCAACCTGTTCTGCTATAGGACTCGCCTCCGTCTCAGAAGCACTGTGTTCACCCGGCCTATCAACCCAGCTTGGGTCTGTCACCTCATCATCCTCCGATCCCTCAGTCTGCTCCCCCCTAGGACTTCATGCCCTGACAACAACTTCACCACTGTCTGACAACCGTGTCCCCTCATCGTCCGACACCTCTTTACACACTTCTTCCACTACGTCAATAATGTCATCATCACCCACAGACTGCGACCGGTGGAAAACCTGGGCATCGGAAAATTGCTCAGCAGCAACCGGACAAGTGGTTTGTGACTGTGGGAGGGGTCCAGAAAACAGTTCCTCAGAGTATGCCGGTTCAAATGCCAAATTTTGCTGGGAGGGGGCAGACTGGGGGGAAGGAGGCTGAGGTGGAGGAGCTGGAGGAGTGCTGATTTCGGTGACATGGGTGGACTGCGTGGAAGACTGACTACTGGAGAAATGGCTAGAAGCATTGTCCGCACACCCATGCCCTCGTCCTCTACCCCTAGCCCTCGGGTTAAACATTTTCCAAATTAAAGTGTAAACTTCAAATTTTTTTTTTTTTGTTTTGTTTTTTTAAAACAAAAAGATGCTATCCTATTGCTATGGCTAGTTTCTAACCTACACTGACAGCACACAACTAGATTTTGTGCTGTGCCAGATGACTTTGAGTTATAAGATAAATAAACGTAAAAAAAAAATAAATCAGCAGACTTGGCGTAATTCAAATCAAACCCCTAATAAATTGTCCCACTTCGGTGTTTGAGGTGGATATGTGTGTCACTAAGAGCTAAACACAAGTCTCCCTGCAAATTCCTCACAATATGGTACTAGCTGCACTACTAATGCCAGCAAGCCCAGCCACAAGCAAACCAAAAAAAAAAAGGAAAATATAACGCTATTCGGAAACAGACATAGGCCCATACACATAGGCCGTTGGGGTTCTCCTATGGCTATTTTCTCAGCCCACACTTCATAAGCACACGTGCTTTGGCACGTTACTGTGAGTTCGTAAAAAGATATAAACGTAAAAAAATAAATCAGCATGAACTCGGCGTAATTCAAGACAAAACCCTAATAAATTGTCCCCCACTGTTCGTGTTTGACAGGTGGATCATGTGTGTCACTAAGAGCTAACACCCAAGTCCTTCCCTGCAAATACCAAACAATATGGACTACTGCACTACTAATGCCAGCAAGCCGCAGCCAACAGTAGCAACCAAAAAAAAAAGGAAATATAACGCTATGTGGCCTAATTAAGAATCCGTTGGGGGTCTCCTATGGCTGTTTTCTATAGCCTACACTGAAAAGCACACTCCACTTTGCAAGAATGAATTTTGAGGCATATCAAAAAGAATATAAGGTACAAAAAAAAAAAAAAACAGCGACTCGCAAGCATCAACCCCTAAATGCCACTGTAAGATTCAAATCAAACCCCTAACAATTGTCCCACTTTGTTGGGATTGAGGTGATATGTGTGTCACTAAAGCTAAACACAAGTCTCCTGCAATTACTCACAATTGGTACTAGCGGCACTACTAATAGCAGCCGCCCACCACAGCAAACCAAAAAAAGGAAAATAAAATGGTTATTGTACCACCTAAGAAGGACTGTTTGGGTCTTGTAGAATCCCTCCTAACATTATTCTCAATCGAAACCCCTAACGCTTTTCTCCTGACAGCAGCAGCTCTCTCCCCTACGGCATCCAGACAGAGAAGACGCGAGCATCGCAGGCAGGGGCTAGTCTATTCCAGGGTCACCATGAGTCGGCCAGCCAACCACCTCTATCGACGTGTAAGGGTAACCACGTCATGCTGGGTATGGCAGAGTCCTCCTGGCTTGTGATTGGCTCTGGTTCTGGCCGCCAAAAAGCAAAACGGCGGGAGATGCTGCCATTTTCTCGAGCGGAGGTCAAGGATGGGGGGCGGCGTCCGAAGCAACGAGCAGTTTCGAGTACGCTAATGCTCGAACGAGCATCAAGCTCGGACGAGTATGTTCACTCATCTCTAGCAGACAACATAATTCTTACTCTAACAGACCCAAAAAATTCTGTAGAAGCAACTATGGATATTATAAACCACTTCAGCAGGCTTTCTGTGTATAAATTTAAAATACAAAAAACCCAAGCCCTTCCCTTTAATGTAGATGAAGAAATATAATTTATAAGTTTGATTGGCAACCCCGGGAAAAATAGCATACCTGGTAATCTCCATCTCCACCCCATTTAGCTCCTTATACAAACAAAACTATGTTCTATTACTCGATCCCCTTAAAGGGGAAATGATAAGACTGTCCGATTTATAATTTATAAAAAAGAAACACATAACATGACAAGAAATGAGTATCTAGCTGTGGAAAAATTAAGAAAAGACGAGGGGCTGTGATAAAACTGGCGGATAAGGGGGGTAACATAGTTGTCATGGAGAATAAAAGCAATAGAAATGAAGCCCTTAGATTGTTGGGAGATGAAAAAACTTATAGTAAACTGACAGGAGATCCCACACAGAAATATGTGATACAACTTAGAAGTTTTTTGAGAGTATATTTAGAGAAGGGAATTTAATCCAAATCAATGGCAGAGAAATTGTTACCCCCCTCCTTCCCAAAAAACCAAGTTGGTACTTTTTACCCAAAGTCCACAAAAGTTTGGAAAGTCCGCCCGGTCGACCAATCGTGGCAGGGATCGGTTCTATTGCTGAATCTACATGTATCCGTGTTTAACAGAACAGGCTCTGTCATTATGTATGGAATTATCTGACGTCAGCAAAAAAAAGAGTGAACTCTGATGTTATAGTGGGATCTTGGCCCTCAGCTCAGTCCTTTCAAGCAGGCACAGACGTTACCTTGTCCGGCTGTGTTCCCGCTTCACTTATTTGGTGAAGTTGGCCTATGTAAGTGCCCATGGAATTGAAGAGTGAAGCGATTCTAAGAGCGGCGGCTGTCATGTACGTGTCATACTAAAACACAGCATTGTTTTAAGACCAAACCATGCTCCCTATGCATATTTGAGCATGGCACAACGATCTACAACACCCTACAGGCTGTCTGCAGCCAGGAAATACCATTTTTTTAAAATGTGATTCGTCCTGATTCGATTCGGTTCGAATCAAGTTTTTTCGAAAAATTCAGCGAATTGAGTCGAGCCGAATTTCAACAAAGCTCTAGCCGTAGCGCTCAACAGAGCGCTTAAATGCGTAATACACATTGAAACTGTACCTAAGGTCCTTTTACGATGGTACACATCCCGGATGTACTACACAACATATTTCCACAGACTTCAGACAGATGCTCGAGGGGCTGTGGGATAAGAGGCTCCCTAGCACATATCTTATGGGAATGCCCTCGCATACAAGGATATTGGGAGGAAACATTTAACTTGATATTATCTCTACTGGGCAGGACAATAAAGGGTACTCTAGCTATAGCTTTACTTTCAATAGATCTCATGGAGGTTCACATCTCTCATGGAATCTTAACGTGCAAAATACTTACTTTAGGAAAATTACTCTTGATACGCAATCGGAAGAGTCCAGTGGCCCCTACCATAGGGGATCTGCACAAAGAGATCAATACCACATATTGTTATATAAAATCTATTGCATTGGGGAATTGTACTGTAACCAATTTGCGGGAGCGTTGGGAACTCTGGACTGGATGCGCGGCCTATATTAGGATCTGCGTGGATACATAGGATGGAGCTATGGAAGGTCTTCCCTGATTGATGGTGACACCCGACCCTCCCCTTAGTTACGAATAAGAGGTTGCAGGAGTGAGTTGTTAATTCTTAAATGGTATAACTGCAATAAATTAAAAATGTACGTTTCAATATGTCAAACTATGTCACGCTGCGACGTGTCACTTTTTATAACATATCAAGTGCTCGAATTAATGGTGACTGCGTTCTCGCTGGTTTCTTTTGGTTTTCAATGTAAAAGATACAAAAATTGCAATAAAAATTGTCAAAAAAATTTACTTTTTGCTGCTTCTTGGTAATCTTATGGATCACTTTCCATACCGTAATAGTATGTCATGGACCCAATGCCAGTTCAGTTAATCACAGAAGTAGAACCAGCATTGGGAAGCATGAGGTAACAGCTATAATTTACATCTGACATCCCCGTGTAACAGCCATAGTCAAAACAAGCTCCAGTGGAAGGTGTTAACCCTTTAAATGCCACTGTCAAAGTAACCACTGCATTTAAATGCTTTAAAGAGATTCCCTGCCTGATCTGTGTCCCCCAAAGTATTTTGGGTGGGGTGCCGATCCTTGCTATGGCAACTTTGTGGTCTGATCCAAGACCCCAGGGCTGTCCTTAGTAACTGCCTTTAAAGTCAAGACTAGAGATGAGTGAACATACTCGTGTGACGAGCATGACAAGTAGTTCCCCCAGCTCAAGAAAATGGCATCTTGCGGTGTTTAGATTTTTGGTGGCCAGAAACAGAGCCAATCACAAGCCAGGAAACTCTGCAGTACACCCAGCATCACGTGGCACACTTACATGTTGATAGCAGTGGTTGGCTGGCCTCATCAGGTGAATGGATTATACTAGCCCTGGGGGCAGGCTGTATACTACTGGGGGCAAGCTGGGCTGGCTGTATACTGCAGGGGGCAGGCTGTATATTATAGGGGGCTGGCTGGCTATATACTGGGGGGTCTGTGACCAATTCCTTTTTCACCCTTGGCTTATACTAGAGTCAATAGGTTTTCCCAGTTTTTGGTGCTAAAATTAGGGGCTCGGCTTATACTCGGGTCGGCTTATACTCGAGTATGTACGGTAAATAGTCAAGATGCACAAATCTCATCACATGTATACAATAGTTGAGATCCAACCTCAAGTTATATATAAAAATGAGTTAGAGGACAATCATTTTAGAAACAGATAAAAAAAACAATAATGGTGGTGATGAATACAGATGAATACTATCTAATATAAAATATAATATGAGCATAGTAATGTAAAAATAAATGGATAAATAAAAAGATCAATTGATTTCCTATCTGTCCTAACTTCAATCATCATATCCATTCCAGTCAAGCCTCCTCACCTCCATGCACATGTACACACACTACCGATGTTCGTTTCCTTTCCTTTACGTGCAACTAGACATTAGATCACCTCTATTTCCTGCACCTTATTACAGGACATCCTACCTGCCAGAAGCAACTCTATTCTCAACGCTATACTTACAGTGAATCGCAGCAAAAATTCTATAAACCTGCCACTGCACTGGGAGCTGCAGGCAGGAGCGTGGGGGCCGCAGGTAGGCAGGAGTCCATATAGGCTAAAAAATATGTTATCTTTATTTTTTTTCGGTCAATATGATTACCATACTTAGATTTTTTTTTTTTTTACTAAATTTGCAAAATAAAAATGTGGGGGAAAATCATAACATATGGTGATGCTATATATTTTTGGTTTGTGTTAAGATTTTGACATTTTTCCCATTACGTGTCTCGTTATATGTTAATGGGGCTTATGGGGATATTTATTAATCTATTTTAATTTAAGAACTTTTTTTTAAATATTTTTATTACTTCCACCATGGGACATGAACAAGCATTAATCTGATTGCTTGTTCATGATAATACCCTGCAATACTTGGTATTATCACAGTCATCCTATGCACATACATAGATGGGATCTAAGAGGCACTTCCTGAGGACAGCCTTAGGGTCCTGATTGGATCTCACGGCTGTCATAGAAACAATTGGCTCTTCAGGGGGCAATTGTGAAGGAGAGACCCCCCAGCAGGCAATTTAAATGTTACGGTGCACTGATCACTTCATTTAGCAGGTTGAACACCAGCGATTAGAGCTCACTTAGAATGAGGTGTCAGCTGTTAGATTTAAAACAATGAAGTTTTATCCATCAAGTTAAAAAGTAGACAAACGCATGACCCCCAAAAATAGATCTATGCGTTTCAGACCTTTCTATTTAGTCATGACCTGCGAGGTGCTACTAAACATCAGGTTAAAAAAGATAACCATGTGCATGGACCACATATAATTGTGGGATAGAATTCTGGGGGGTTTATTTTTAATGTCCAATTGTTGTATTTTGTTTATATTTGATAGATGCATGATCACACATTGGTCCTGGTAATCCAAACTATTATATTCATTGTCACAGTATAATCACTGTTTCAAGTTCTCTGGAATTTTCTCCTGTTGTCACAGTAGATATGTCATCTACAAAAAAAACAGGGTGTTTTAAAAATTCATCCTTGTCGACAACATTAAGCCCCTTACTTAGGACTTGGCAGATAGGTTAATAACTGTTAGTTCTTGTGCTTCTTTTTGGTGGAATTCATTGGTCATATGTTTTATTGATACATTACGATGTTTGTGTTTCCTTCCTTCTCTCCTGGCATGTTTCTTCCATGTGGAGGCTTTTAGGTTTTTTTTAGGTTTTTTTGTGTTTGCTGTTCCTGCATCATCACTATCACAATCCTCAGATTTTAAAATAGATTGTAGTGAATGACTTTAATATCTTTTTAAAATGTCAAGATTAAACACATTGCTTCACATAACCTCAAAAATCTGTTTTATTTGTGTCATTGTGTTTTCCACATCTGCAATGTTCACCTTTTTCACCTAACTTTTTCACCTAACTTTTTGTCCAATATTTGAAACTCAATATTTTTTCTGCATGAACCTTAAAAGAATCACGGATCCTTACTTTCTCTGAATCAAATTTCTTAATTCTCAGGCCCCTTGGAATCATCAGTCTATCTATAATAGGTTTGTAAAATAGTGTTATCCCACTAAATTCTCAGTTGGTCTGTTAATTGGATTTCCAGTTCTTGCATTCATATGCCCAGATCTTTGTTGCCTTAACCCTGTTTGGAAAAAAAATTCTGCAGCTTTATTTCTCCTTGCACTCATGTTAATAGTTTCATATGCCACATTGGAGAATTCCATGATCAGTTTCACTTTAATAAATTGCCACCCATAAAAACATAGGTAAAAATGTCAAAAAACTACAAGGATCAAAAAAACTACAAGCCTCTACAAGGAAGAAACATACCAGGAGAGCAGGAAGGAAACACAGTGATGGTTCAATAAAACACAGTAGCAATTCCACCAACAAGAAGCACAAAAACAAACCGTTATTTAACTTGTCTGACAATATTCGATCCAAGGACCAAATACAATTCCTAAGTAAGGGGCTTAATTTTGTTCCATCAACAAGCATTGATTTTTATAACACCATATTGGATGTACACAAGTTAGTTAGGCCTCTGACATTGAAAAGACACTTTTTTGTTGCTGATATGTCTACAGTGACAATAGGAGAAAATTCCAGACAGCTAGAAACAGTGATTATACAGAATGAATACGATGGTTTGGATTACTCGGACCAATGTGTGGTCATGAATTTGCAGAAACTATCAAGTATGAACAAAATACAACAATAGGACATTCCGGGGTTAAAAGTAAAAAGCACAGATTTCTAGCCAATAAAATCGAGGACATTGGAAATGGACTTATTCCAAACATTAGTTGAAAGGGACTTGCAAGATTTTTTTTTGTTTTAACCAATATATCAGACGCAGAGCCGATGCCGGTTCAGCTCAAGATCTGAGCTGAACCAGCATCGGGAAACACGGAGTGCCGGCTGTAACATATAGCCGGTACCCCAGTGTAACACCCGCGATCACAGTGGGCTCAGATCGTGGGTGCTAAACCCATTAAATGCCGCGGTCAGCGTGACCACAGCATCTAACATGCCTTTGGGGGGGTTTTCCCCCACGATGGCCCCCTTCCCAAAACTTTTTCTGGGGGCGCCGATCAATGCTATGGCATCACTGGGGTCTGATCTGGTAGGCTGACACTGCTAATTCCCTGCAATACATGACAGTATTATCATGAATCAGATGATTGCTTGTTCATGTCCCATGCTGGAAAAAGTGAAAGAAAAAAAAAAAGTTATTCAATGAAAAATAAAGAAAGAAATCAATAAAAATGCCATATAACACAAAAGAGACATATAACACAAAAGAGACATATAACACAAAAAAAGTCTAAATCATAACACAAACCCAACATATACACTCACCGGCCACTTTATTAGGTACACCTATCCAACTGCTCGTTAACACTTAATTTCTAATCAGCCAATCACATGGCGGCAATTCAGTGCATTTAGGCATGTAGACATGGTCAAGACAATCTCCTGCAGTTCAAAACGAGCATCAGTATGGGGAAGAAAGGTGATTTGAGTGCCTTTGAACGTGGCATGGTTGTTGGTGCCAGAAGGGCTGGTCTGAGTATTTCAGAACCTGCTGATCTACTGGATTTTCACGCACAACCATCTCTGGGTTTTAAAGAGAATGGTCCCCAGAAAAAGACAAAACATCCAGTGAGCGGCAGTTTCTTTGGGCGGAAAATGCCCTTGTTGATGGCCAGAGGTCACGAGGATGGCAGACCTGGTTTCGAGCATAGAAGAAAGGAATCAACATGAAACTGACGGCTAAACAATTTTCACAAGCTCATCAAAATTGTGACATGTAGACATTGGAAAACGTTGCCTGTTCTGATGAGTCCAATTTCGCCTTCTACTTTGGATGGTAGGATCAGAATTTGGCGTCAACAACATGAAAGCATGGATCCATCCTGCCTTGCATCAACGGTTCAGGCTAGTGGTGGGGGTGTCATGGTGTGGGGAATATTTTCTTGGCACTCTTTGGGCCCCTTGGTACCAATTGAGCATCGTTGCAACGCCACAGCCTACCTGAGTATTGTTGCTGACCATGTCCATCCCTTTATGACCACAATGTACCCAACATCTGATGGCTACTTTCAGCAGGATAATGCGCCATGTCATAAAGCTGGAATCATCTCAGACTGGTTTCTTGAACATGACAATGAGTTCACTGTACTCAAATGGCCTCCACAGTCACCAGATCTCAATCCAATAGAGCATCTTTGGGATGTGGTGGAACGGGAGATTCGCATCATGGATGTGCAGCCGACAAATCTGCGGCAACTGTGTGATGCCATCATGTCAATATGGACCAAAATCTGAGGAATGCTTCCAGCACCTTGTTGAATCTATGCCACGAAGAATTGAGGCAGTTCTGAAGGCAAAAGGGGGTCCAACCCGTTACTAGCATGGTGTACCTAATAAAGTGGCCTGTGAGTGTATATTATCACCACGTCCATAACAACCCATAGAATAACAGTAAATAATTATTGAACCTGCGCGATAAACGCGGTAAAAAAAAACGTTATAAACCCTCCAAAAATTATGATTTTTAACCTATTCAATCCCACAAAAAATGCTATAAAAAGTGATCAAAAAAACTTATGTACTCCAGAATGATACTGCTGCAAAGTACAACATGTCTCGCAAAAAACAAGCCATCAACCAGCTCCATAGCCAAAAATGTAAAAATGTTATACCACTTGGAAGACGGCAATACAAAAATGATAGATTTTTCCCCACATTGGGGTTTTATTTGACAAATTTTGTAAAACTCAAGAAAAAAATATTCATGTATGGTATCCCCATAATTGTTTTGATCTGTAAAATAAAGATGACATGATTATTAGGCTAAACGGTGAACACCAAAAAAAAAAAAAGTAAAAAATCCAGTACAGAATTGATGCTTTTCTACTCCTGCCCTCAAAAAAAAGTTCCTAAATTTTAAACAATAGGGGATACCAACCCCAAAATGATAACACTGGAAAAAGAATCTCATCCCGCAAAAAAAAAATGCCATCACATGGCCCCAATAATGAAAAAGCTAAAGTTATAAAATTTTAGCTTTTTCATTATTGGGGCCATGTGATGGCCCCAAAACGGGCCAATGAGGAAACTAAAATCCTGGCAGCTGCAGGGCGCTCCTTCGCTTCTGTGCCTCGCTATGCGCCCAAAAAGGAAGTCACGGCCACATGAAGGGGGGTCTCTGTACTCAGGAGAAATTATAGAACAAATTGTTTGTTGGGTTTTTCCTTATTATCTTTTGGAAATGTGTAAACTTTAGGGCTAAATGAACGTATAACCGGCACAATTTGACCATTCTAAATTTCACCTCCATTTTGATTCAATTACTATAAAGATATCAAGAGGTTAACAATCTTCGTAAAAGCTGTTTCTGATAGCTTGAGGGGTGCAGATTTGAAAATGGGTTGGTTATATAGGGGGTTTTGATGCTAAATATGTAAAATTTCATTCAAAACTCTATTTATCCCCAAAATAGTCAATGCTGAAAATCCGGAAAAGCGATATTCAATTTGTAAGCCGTGTGACATTCGACCCAGGTGGTTAGCGTAATGGCATGACGTAAGCATCACACTGCACAGCCGCTTCCACCCTCCCGGCGTTCCCGTACCGGCCGTCACGGGTCTGGAAATACTGCTCCTTCGGGCGCACTAACCTGAGAGCCGCACCAGGGGGACTTGCTGGGTGATGTCGCACTGGTACACCCGCGCTGCTCCTGAGAACCTCCGGTGCTGAGAAGGAGAGGTGCGACAGCAGAGGCCGAATGAGCCATGGATGTCCTGTGGCACAGGGGGTATGTTAGTAGGTATATGTTTTCAAAAAGCCAATCAGATGATTTGACCGAGCTATAGAGAGGGTTGAGAAATAGAATGAGATTATCTTGGTACAATGTATATTAGATATTATGAATCTATACCCTTTTCCATATCTGTAGCCCAATTTTTTGTATTACTATGTTAGGTTCCATAGACCTATAGCCAAATTTAATACGTAAGAGGATCGGTTGCTGGCCCTCTTCCTGTGAGGCTGTTAAAGCCAAAATAGTTTAAGGGTAACCGAGGTGATTATGGGCCCCAAAAATGCAGCAAGAAAGTCTCTCAGCTCGGTGTCCCCTAAGGAGAAAGGAGGTGGGAAAGGGGATAACTCTACAAAAAATTGATAAATTATGGAAGTCTCCGTCTGTTAAAACTCGTACTGCCCTGAATATGCCCGAAAATCTTGTACGAAGGTCAGGACCCCAAAGCAAAACTCAAGCTCAAGGTCTAGATTTAATGTGTCTTTTAGAGGGTGAAGACGTAGAGAGGATGATTCTGCAGGGGTTGATAGAACGCTATGCATAAAGAATTTTTGGCATCAATTAACACGGCAATCCTTCAACCACTGATCGGTGGTGCCCTGAGAGGGAGATGTATCCATCCCTACATTCGGACGATGAATAAGATCAGACGAAACAGAACAGCAGAGTAGAGATCGAAAATTGAGAAAGAGGGTGGGCTACTTAAAGGCTACTGTAGCTTGAATGGAAAATACCACTCTAAAAAGCAAATTAGCGGATATATGGAGATCGCTCAGTGAGGTCTTTGAATTATTTGGGTCCAGAGAAAGCGGAAGGGGGACAATGCCGTGGAGTTTTGTTAAAGGATGGCTCCTTGAGAAAATAGGTAAAGAACATCTATCGCCCAATTTTTTAAATGAACGAGCCATAGAATCTCGTGGGTTCCACATATACCTGGTAACACCCCAAGACTCTATCATTTAAAATCACTAATTGTCTGGGGACCGAGATGCGTTTGCAACGGCCCGGAGCTTAAAAAGATCTCTCAATCCAAGGGCAAAAATCTCATTGTATCCAGATTTCTCTCAAGATCTCTGCAAACAAAGCGAGAGTTATTTAGAATGAAAAAAAGGTTTGAGAGAGAAAGGTTATTATTTACTCTTGATGTTTCCGGCGAAATTAAAAATAGTATATCATTGGTCTCCCACTTCTATACAACCCGCTGACAAACCAGACTGGTTAGCTAGAAAGACTCTGATTTAAATCAACGTGCTGTAAAGATGGTTCAAATTTAATAGATAGTCCTTACGGGAGGGTAGGGGGTGGGTTGTGGCGGGTAAGTGGCTTTAGTTGAAGAGTTCTACCATGGAGGGAAGAGGGGGCGGAGTGGGATGGACAGAGGGGGGGGGAGGGCGGGTGTGTTGCTCTGGTGAGGGCGCTTTGATGGTCTTTCTCCCGCTTTTCTTCGTGGGCTTTTTCCTTTTTTTCTTTTTCCCTCTAAGAGATGGGATCTTCAGGCTAGGGTGATGCTTGGAACAATCAGGGGATGAAAACCATGTGAAACGATGTAATCTTAATTTATATTCTTAAACAACTCCCTGCTATTGTAATTTTGTTGTGAAACGCATTTAGATAGAGAGTCCCAGTACTTGATAAACCAAGTGTGGGCGACTCAACCTTAATTCTGTATTCTCATCTTCGCCAGAGGAGTTTCTTTTGATACACGACTATCGATTTTAAAAGTCCTGGATTTCACCTTGTAATGTAGAGGGGAAATTTGTCTTTCTAGTTGGCATACTTAAGGGGTCAATGTGTTGTGGCCGGATCTATATCCTCCCCCTTTTAATATATAGACCTTACTATCTAATTTCTTGTAGAAAAAGTGGGGGAGTGCCCCGTCCTTATGTTAGGAGATTTTAACAATGTCCTCTCAGATAAGAAGGACCGATTGGGAAAAAGTAGGTCCACCAGCTCTGCCGCGCTTGATACCCCCTTTGCTAGATTCTGTCATGAAGTTGGCTGGTTAGATATCTGGAGGTCGCTATATGGCGATCTGCCGGCATATTCCTGTTATAACCGATCATATAATTCATTCTCCAGGATTGATTTTGCTCTGGCCAATGAATTAGCGTCAGGATGGGTTAAAAAAATGAGATACGATAATCGTTCAGTTTCGGATCATTCTCCCATAGTCTTAGAGCTGTCGAGGAAAAATATTCCTGTTAGCAAATTTTGGAAACTTAATCCATACTGGCTCTCTCTTCTGACGAATGAGGATAAAATAAAGAAAGAGCTTTGGTACTTTATAGAATTAAATAGAACCGAGGGAGACCTTAGGCCAATGATGGCGAACCTTTTGGAGACAGAGTGCCCAGGCTACAACCAAAACCTACTTTTGTGTCGCTAAGTGCCAACATAACAATTAAAGCAGTAACCTATTGATCCCAGTTGTATCACAAGTTTCAACCATATTGGCGTCGTGAGGACACCAATACAATAAAAAGAGGATGGAGAAATTTGGATTGTAGCTTCCTTCCAGAGTCCCTTGAAGAGGAAGAATCAGGGGACCCAGAGCAGGAGCTCCAACGATAATCCATCTCTGTCCACCCTTATCGCGTCTACGTTGTAGTCCTGGCATGCCAAGGAGTGTCCCGCTTTAAAATAGCACTGACGTAGCAATGCAAGAATCCTCATCCTTGCGCGTCGAGCAAGACAAGGACAGCCATGGTCTTGCCTTTCGAGGAGAAGGCTTGAGTCACGGTCTAGCAATCTGTGAGTGGGTGAATGGCTGGGGTGCCCACAGAAAAGGTCCACAGTGCACAACCTCTGCATCCTGTTTGCCTACTACACGCAGTAGTTTCGCCAAGCCAACTGACAACTAGATGTAGAGTGTGCCTGTGACTCTTAACATCCAGCAGTCCTTTATGTGTTAGAGTACCATCTATACCAGTGTTTGAGAACCTTTTAGGACGACAGAGTGCACCAACTACAAACCCACCAAACCGCTATTCTACATTTACCCTGTCGGTGCCAACGTGCCTATTAAGCAGGAACTTATTTGACCTGTTTCTTCACACTCTTTAATGTATTGGCCCCTGGGCCACAAATCAGTTGAAAGAAGGGGGCAAATTCGACTCTCATTGTAGTTTTCTCCAGGGTCTCTCTGGAAGAATGGTGGTCCAGACAGGAATCAAAAGATATGCAGCTTCTGTCTAACACAACCTTCTCACTTTTAAGCAGTTCCAAACAGTCAATGAAGTGTCAGCTGTAAAATAGTGACCAGCGCAGCATCTCTCAATAGTTGCCTAAGGATTGCAGTGAAATTTAATGGATTAGTAGATGGTCCTGTTTGAGTGAACCTGCTGCTAGGTTGATGTGACCTGAGTGCCGCACACGAAAGGGACTCTGAGTGCCACCCTTGCACCAGGCCATAGGTTTCGCCATCGCTGCCTTAGGCTATTATGGGATTCATTAAAATCATTTTTAAGGGGAATTTTAAATTCTGAAATCATATTTCTACGTAAACAATTTGCTAGACAGGAAAGGGCGCTTAAGGAAGAAGCGGTTAAGAGAGAGAAGGCCTTCCAGGAAGATAGGTCCCAAGCAGCTCTGGATAGCTTTAGCCAGGCATAAGAGGCGTATAATAAATTTATTACGAACAAAGCAATACAAAAACTTTTTTTTTTTAAACCAGTCAGCTCACTGTGAGTGTGGTACTCCAACTAAGAGGCTTCTACAGAAGATAAAGAAACAACAAGAGATTAATAGAATACAGGCGATGCGAAACAATTTTGGGGATATCACACATGATGAGGGAGAGATAAAGGATATCTTTTTACAGCTATTTCAAAACATCTATTCCTCAGACCTGGAAGCCACAGCAGAAGAGATAAGCCAAAACCTTAATGGCATCCAAATCCCTTCCCTTCAGGAGGAGAGAAGAGAAATATTGTCTCACCCAATCTCAGTTAGGGAGTTGGAGGAAACAATATCCTCACCTAGACGGAATGTCTCTCCAGGATTGGATGGCCTACCACTGGAAATTTATCGTAGGTTTGGCCCCATTTTGCTCCCCATTATGGTGGAGGTTTGGGAGAAGGCTCACCCAATCTCACTGCTGAATTCAGACGCGAAAATGATGGCTAAATTATTGAATAATAGATTAAAGAATATGGTGCCATCATTAATTCATGAAGATCAATGTGGGTTTGTGGGTGGGCGTCAGTTAAGAACTAATATTAGGCGACTATACATGAGTCTGCAGTTGGGCCGGGGGGAGGCCCGCTCCATATTGTCGCTGGATGCCTCTAAGGCCTTCGACAGGGTGGAGTGGGCCTTCCTTTGGGAGGTGCTGCATAGATTTGGGTTAGGGAACAGATTTATAGAGTGGATAAGACTATTCTATGTCGCCCCTAAGGCCTGTACCAAAGTGAATAGCGAGTTTACACCTTTTTTTTCATTGACGAGAGGTACTAGGCAGGGCTGCCCCCTGTCCCCCCTATTGTTTGCTTTGTTCATAGAACCCCTGGCAATAAAAGTACAGGCAATGAATGAGTTGGAGGGGGCAGGATGTTTAGGCCCGGGAGATAGGATAATGCTCTACGCTGACGACATTTTTCTTTGCTTAAGAGATTCAGGGACTTCAGTTCCAAAAGCCTTAAAGACTATAAAAGAGTTTGGTCGTTTTTCCGGCTTTCAGATTAATGTGCAAAAATCTGTATTAGTCCCCCTTGATAGCGATACTCTTATAAATCTGGATAGTTTGGACTTAAAAGTTTCTCGTTCCTTTGAATACCTAGGTTTAAAGTTAAGCCCGAATGTGGGGGATTTTATAGCACTGAACCTGATTCCCCTTGTACAGAATCTGAAGAAAAAAGTGAATACCTGGAGTTCCCTTCCACTAAACCGAGCAGAGAGGGTGGTACTAGTCAAGAGTATTATCCTACCCCAGATACTCTATGTGATATGCAATTGTCCTTGTTGGATCGACAAAAAATGGTTCGGTCTCATACGTGCAATTATAAATAATCTCTTATGGGGGAGGAAAAAGGAACGCATTAAACTGGAAATACTGATGAGAGATAAAGCCAGAGGGGGTTTATCCCTTCCGTCGTTCTACCATTACTTCATGGTGGCCCAGATTCAATTTATCATAGAAAATAAATCAGGTCCCCTCTTAGTACAGTTGGTTATGAATTCCTGGAAGGGCTTGAAGAAGATATTAGGAATAGAGGGTGGTTTTAAGTTTACACCTCTCTGGGGCAATCTCAATTTTTCGGAGCTCTATAAAATGGAGGATGTTGGATTTTGGTTAAAAAAAGGTATTACGTTGGTAGGGCACCTGGGTGTTAATGGGGAGTTACCCACATTCCAGCACTGGGTTTATGGTGGAAGAGAATGTTAAGCTTACAGCAATATTGGATTTGGGAGGTGCACCTAAAACTTTAGCAAAGATTTATAAGTTTTTAAGGAATAGTATTGATCAAAAGATAGATCACATCACTCAAGTAAAATGGTCCAATCAGGTGGGCCTGATCACAGAGGATCAATGGGGTGCCATATATAAGAATGTATTTAAAAGTTCTATTAATTTAAATCACAGATGTACACAACTGAATATTTTATATAGGATTTATTTTTCACCTTATTTACTTTTTAAAATGGGGATTAAAGTGAACTCCAATTGTTGGAGATGCAACAGAGTAAGTGCAGACATCCTCCATGTTTTATGGGAATGCCCAAAAATTGAAAGATATTGGTGTCTAATATATGAAATAATTGAAGCTTTGGTTCAATGCAGCTTACCACGCACGGCCACTTTGGGACTTTTGGGACTTCTTCCACCCAATCTGAGCTCAGGACTAAGGTCGGATCTGTTGCTGAAACTTATGTTCCTGGAAGATTGGTGTTAATTAAGCATTGGAAAGATAGGATACCCCCAGACGTAAAAGAATGGAAAAATTTGGTGAAAGTTGTTAAATCTTACGAATGCGCGTATGAGATCTGGTATAGAAGGAGTAATAGACTAAAGGTCATCTGGGATTTGTGGAAATAATCAGAGAGGGCGACTTGCTTGACGACTGTATTGATATCGCCTCAATTATTTATTTTTCTCCATCTCCAGACTGGGAAAGTGGGAGGGGGGAGGGCATGGGAGGGGAGATTTAAAAGGTTTTGTATATTGCTTACAGCCAATTCTTTCGCACCTGTATGAATTGCTAGATAATCAAGATACATTGGCTGTAGCGATGAAGGTTGTTCTGTAAATTTTAAATGATGTATGTTCTTTTCTTTTGCTTGTTTGTTTTGCTTGCCATTTGTCAATAAAGCCTTTGAAAAAAAAAGCCGTGTGACATTAAGCCCTTAGCGCTCTGCGCCATAGCTGTACTGCGCAGCTTCCCACTATTGGAGCTCAGCGCAGTACAGCTACTGCGCAGAGACGATGCCGATTCAGCGCTGCATAGCAGCCGAATTGGCATCGTTAGCCACGGGATTTCAACGGTAATCTACCGTTGACATCCCCGGCTAACACCCACGGTCGGAGTGGGCTCCGATCGCGGGCGTTTAACCCGTTAAATGCCGCGGTCAACGCGGCCTTCCGGGGGTCTTTACCCCACGATCGCCCCCCCCCCGCCGTTTTCGGGGGGGCTGATCGCTGCTATGGCACCTCTTGGGTCCGATCGGGACCCCAGAGAAGTATTTATCCCCAAAATAGTCAATTCCGAAAATACGGAAAATTGCTGTATGTATTATATGGTATATGGCAGCACGCTGTATGTATTATATGGTATGTGGCAGCACACTGTATGTATTATATGGTATGTGGCAGCACGCTGTATGTATTATATGGTACATGGCGGCACACTGTATGTATTATATGGTATGTGGCAGCACGCTGTATGTATTATATGGTATATGGCGGCACGCTGTATGTATTATATGGTACATGGCGGCACACTATGTATTATATGGTATGTGGCAGCACGCTGTATTGCTTTTATATTATATGGCGGATTGTTGTATGTATTTGTGCTTTGTAGTACCTCGCTGTGTTTATTCTATAGTACACGGTGGGATGCTCTATGTATTTTGCATTGCTTTATTTTAACATTAAACCAATATGATTGGGTCTGGTCCTGACACTCCTTGATATATTACATATATGAAGTCGGGGGGGGCGTCTTTTTATAGTTCGCCTCAGGCAGCAGAAAGGCTAGGTGCACCCCTGGCTGTATGAGTCGCTTCCCTGCTCAGGTCCGCTCGAGTTCACCTTCTTCCCGATGCATAGAATTTGAATGTTAAATCCTGCGCTCAGTCCGAATCCGTCGGATTGTCCGGCAACCTGCCCCCCAATTTCTAGGGCATGAAAGCCAGCACAGCTGTGCCAATATCCGATCGCGTATGACACAATCCCCTTCTAAATACCTGTCAAAGCCGCTCAAATCCCGAAAATGTCGGGAAGTCAGACAGAAATGCAATCTGCGGCCCCTTGGTAAATAAGCCCCAATATGTGGTGAATGGATGCGAGTCCAATATATTAATTCCATATTTGCACGATAGGTTAAAACTAGAGATGAGCGAGCACTAAAATGCTCGGGTACTCGTTATTCGAGACGAATTTTTCCAGATGCTCGAGTGCTCGTCTCGAATAACGAGCCCCATTGAAGTTAATGGGAGACTCGAGCATTTTTCAAGGGGACCAAGGATCTGCACAGGGAAGCTTGGCCAAGCACCTGGGAACCTCAGAAAAGGATGGAAACACCACGGAAATGGACAGGAAACAGCAGGGGCAGCATGCATGGATGCCTCTGAGGCTGCTTAATCGCACCATTATGCCAAAAGTATGGGCAACAACATGGCAATGACAGAGTGACCGAATGAGGCTAGATAGCATCTAAAACATCCGATAATTGACCCTGACACTATAGGGGACTATGCAGAGGCAGCGGCAGCAGCGGCAGGCTAGAGAGAGTCTTGGCAACATACCCCAAATGGACTCAGGCTTAAAACCAATGGGTGGCATGGCACATGTGTCAGTCTGCTGAGTTGCAGAGCCGCCACCAGGTTACGGCCGTTGTCACACACAACCATGCCTGGCTTCAGGTTCAGCGGTGCCAGCCACAGATCAGTCTGCGCTGTGATGCCCTGTAATAGCTCTTGGGCGGTGTGCCTTTTATCGCCTAGGCTCAGCAGTTTAAGCACCGCCTGCTGTCGCTTAGCGATGGCACTGCTGCTGTGCCTAGAGCTACCGACTGATGGCACCATGCCCACGGATGGTAATTCGGAGGAGGAGGAGGTGGAGAAGGGGTAGGAGGAGATGAGGCATAGTAGGCCTTTGAGACCTGGACCAAGGTAGGCCCCGCAATCCTCGGCATCGACAGTATATGAGCAGCCCCAGGGTCAGACTCGGTCCCAGCCTCCACCAAGTTAACCCAATGTGCCGTCAGCGATATATAGTGGCCCTGCCCGGCAGCACTCATCCACGTGTCCGTGGTCAGGTGGACCTTGTCAGAAACGAGGTTGGTCAGGGCACGGATGATGTTCTCTGACACTTGCTTGTGCAGGGCTGGGACGGCACATCGGGAAAAGTAGTGGCGGCTGGGGACCGAATACCGAGGGGCGGTCGCCGCCATGAGGTTTCGAAAGGCCTCGGTCTCTACAAGCCTATAGGGCAGCATCTCGAGGCTAATCAACTTGGAGATGTGGACGTTGAGGGCTCCTTTTGCGCTCCAGTGTCTGGGGTATGGAGAGCTGAACGCTGGTGGATGCTGTGGAGGATCGTGGAGGCTTAGATGGGGTTTTCACATGGGAGGTGTTTGGGCCATGGTCCTGGGCAGGGGGCTGACTAGCAGATGACGCAGGGGAAGGAGCAGTGGTGTGCCCGGCCGGAGGTGAACGGGCTTGGTGCCATTGAGTGGGGTGTTTAGCATTCATATGCCTGCGCATACTGGTGGTAGTTAAGCCAGTAGTGGTGGAACCCCTGCTGATCCTGGTTTGGCAAAGGTTGCACATCAAACCCCTAATAAATTGTCCCACTTCGGTGTTTGAGGTGGATATGCGTGTCACTAAGAGCTAAACACAACGGTCGCAGGTCTCCCAGCAAATTCCTCACAGTATGGTACTAGCTGCACTACTAGTGCCAGCAAGCCCAGCCACAAGCAAACAAAAAAAAAAAAGTATAACGTTATTGTAGCCCTAAGAAGGGCTGTTGGGTTCTTGTAGAATCACTCCTGCCTAACACTATTCTAATAGAACACCCTAACGCTTTCCCTGACCAGCAGCAGCTCTCTCCCTAGCGGCATCCAGACACAGAATGATCCGAGCAGCGCGGGCAGCGGCTAGTCTATCCCAGGGTCACCTGATCTGGCCAGCCAACCACTGCTATCGACGTGTAAGGGTACCACGTCATGCTGGGTGGAGTGCAGAGTCTCTTGGCTTGTGATTGGCTCTGTTTCTGGCCGCCAAAAAGCAAAAAGGCGGGAGATGCCATTTTCTCGAGCGGGCGAAGTATTCGTCCGAGCAACGAGCAGTTTCGAGTACGCTAATGCTCGAACGAGCATCAAGCTCGGACGAGTATGTTCGCTCATCTCTAATTATAAGGAAATCCAAAAGAGTCACTTTTCTTACCCTCTGCCACTTTACACATCTCCATCAGTGCCTTCACCTCCGCCTCCTGCACGGTAGGTAAGGACTGGTATCGACTTTATTACCTCATGTTGTGTGACCACTGCACATCTGGTATCAGCCTCCTTCATCATTTCTAGAGCCATCTAAAAAAGTCTCAAAATGCAAATTAGTGATATTTTCATTTTTGAGAATTTAAAAGCCCACTTATTATTAAGGTAATACAAAATACAAAAATTTTTAGATACAACCTATCTTCCTCGTCTCTCCCCCTTTTGCATCTAGTGAAAGTAGTGGAGCTGGATTCAATGTAATGCTACATCATGAGAGGGCACATTATAACCAAGGTTGCTACATCATGGAGAGGTGAAATACTAACAGGATAGCCTAAAACTATTATAGAAGCTATGTATGTATAGGCAGCAGTAGAATACAAAACCAAGAAGTTCCATGTTGAGTCCGGTTACACACGATCACCTGAGAGCTTCTGGCCTGTTTCCTCTCCTCTGTAAGGTACCTGGCTTTAACTTAAATGAAAACAATAGAAAATGAACAATATACTGCAAAAAAACACAGTTTTGGAATCATCTTAGTTAAGGCTGCTGTAAAGTGTCGGATCCTCGGAAGGTTTTGCTTCTGGATAAACAATTACAATTACAGGGAGGCGGGATCTTGCGTGGGGGTTGGACCTAAGTGCCCCACACACCACTACTCTGAAGATGCACATTTTGACCTCCCAGCATGCCCCTCTTCTCTATGGTAATCTTTTACGGATGCGTGCTGTATTATAAAGTAGACACCGGTTGCTAACACCCACAATCAGAGCAGACACTTATTATCAATGTTAACCTATTAAAGAGCTACCGTTGAGCCTGGACCTGTACATTAGTTGCATGCACCCCCATATCACCCTCATGACCTAATCAGTGGGCACCAATCAGTTGCTATGACAGCAGAGTCTCCCTGATAATGATAGAGCACTTCGTATTACAACCTGCTAATCTGTTTTATTAGGATACATTATATGCAATAAAGCTAAGGCTGAACTTTTATTGCACAGTTTTGAGCTTGTATGGTACTTTCATAAGTCCTTATGCATTACTTATAAATAGAGATGAGCGAGCACTAAAATGCTCGGGTACTATTATTCGAGACGAACTTTTCCCGATGCTCGAGTGCTCGTCTCGAATAACGAGCCCCATTGAAGTCAATGGGAGACTCGAGCATTTTTCAAGGGGACCAAGGATCTGCACAGGGAAGCTTGGCCAAGCACCTGGGAACCTCAGAAAAGGATGGAAACACCACGGAAATGGACAGGAAACAGCAGGGGCAGCATGCATGGATGCCTCTGAGGCTGCTTAATCGCACCATTATGCCAAAAGTATGGGCAACAGCATGGCAATGACAGAGTGACCGAATGAGGCTAGATAGCATCTAAAACATCCAATAATTGACCCTGACACTCTAGGGGACTATGCAGAGGCAGAGGCAGCGGCAGCAGCGGCAGGCTAGAGAGTGTCTTGGCAACATACCCCAAATGGACTCAGGCTTAAAACCAATGGGTGGCAGAGAGGAAAAAAAGGAGGTGAGCAAGAAGCGCTCAAATAATATCGGTAAATGATAAAAGTTTGCCAGTATATTTTGTGGATTACACAGCAAAGTTAACAAGTTTGATGAGGAAGCCATGAACACAACCCAAAATTCTGCCTTACACAGCTCGTTTGATAAGGGGACCATGTATGGAGGCAGTGAACTAGTAGTAGATTAAAGGTGCTGCAGTTAAAACTATGTTAGTTGGATCTTGGGATGGAGCTGGCGCTCCTCTGCCAGGCGAGCTTTCGCCAATCCAAGCACCTGTCTCTAGGCTACTCCCCAAACAGCACTTCTAAGAGCCTTTTGTATAAGATCAAGTGTAGTAGCGTTCTTATAAGTTTGGGTTCTGGCGGGTGAGGGGAATGTAAACAGATGCGCAAGAAGCGCTGAAATAATATTGGTAAATGATAAAAGTTTGCCAGTATATTTTGTGGATTACACAGCAGGGTGGCGACAAAGTTAACATGGAAGCCATGAAAACAATCCAAAATTCTGCCCGACACAGCTCGTTTGATAAGGGGACCATGTATGGAGGCAGCTATATGGACTACTTTTGGAGGCAGCTATGGCGAGGACGTGTGGAGGTAGCAATGGAGACAACGTGTGAAGGCAGCTAAAAAGACGACGTGTGGAGGCTGCTGTGGAGACAATTTAATTTGGATAGTGCCTGTATGTGGCAGTCCAAAAAAGTTTTCAAACCAGAGGAGCAGGTAGCTGGTCCTCCAGAAAAATTACATAGATTGAGTGCTGTATGTGGCACTCCCAAAAATTGTTTAAAACACAGGACAGGGTAAATGGCCCTCCAGAAAAATTAAATACATAGAGTACTTAGGTGATACCAACCCCAAAATGGTAACACTGGAAAAAGCATCTCAATGCGCAAAAGAAATGCCATCACATGAGCCAAATAACGGAAAAGCGAAAATGTTATAGCCCTCAAAAGGGGGCAACGAGAAAACTAAAATCCTGGCAGCTGCAGGTTCCTCCTTCCCTCCTGCGCCTCACTGTGCACCCATAAAACAAGTAATGAACACATGTGGGGGGTCGCTGCACTCAGGAGAAATTGTAGAACAAATTGTATGGTGGGTTTCCTCTTTTTATCTTTTGGAAATGTGTAAATTTTAGGGCTAGATGAATGTATAACCGACAAAATTTGACCATTCTAAATTTCACCGCCATTTTGATTCAATTACTATGAAGATCTCAAGGGGTTAACAATCTTTGTAAATGATAGTTTGTGGGGTGCAGATTTGAAAATGAGTTGGTTATATAGGGTTTTTTTGATGCTAAATATGTAAAATTTAATTTCAAACAGTATTTATCCCCCAAATAGTCAATTCCGAAAATACGGAAAATCGCTATTCGATTTGTAGGCCGCGTGACGTCAAAATAAATTATCCAAACATTTCAAAAATTATGAAAATGTACAGTAGACAAATGGAACTGTTATTCGGCAAAGTTATTTAGGTGGTAAATCATATCAGCCTGAACAACGCAGGGTGGTGATTTTGAATTTCGACAATTTTTAAAATTCATCATTATTTACCCTGTTTTTGTTAAATAAACAGCATTTGTAAACTTATCAGACCAAAGTTTACCATCTAAATAAAGAAAACATGTGGGGAAAACACAATTTCTCAGAATCGCTTGATAAGAAAGTGTTCAAGAGTATAACCATATAAAGAGGAGCAGGTAAGAATCCAAAAAATGGGACTGAGCATTAAGCTGTAAATGGCTGCCGTCCAAAGGGGTTAAAATAAATTATGCACATTGTTCATAAAATTATCTGAAATAGGAAAAGTAGAACAAATGGGAAATGCTAGTCGCAATTTATTAGGTGTTAATCTATCTCCTGAAACGCAAACAATGGCAAATTTTTCTAAAAATCACCAAAAAAATCTGTTATAGAGATGAGCGGAACATAACCGTCCGAGCTGATGGCAACGTTCGAGCATTGCGTACTCGTAATCTGCTCGTTGCTCGGACGAGTAATTCGCACCTTTTTTTTGTTTTTACCGCTTCGAGAAAATTGGTGCAGATTCCCGCCGTGGTGTCTTTTTGCTGGCCAGTAGAGAAAAGAGCCAATCACCGCCAGGAGACCGGCACCACCAGCAGACGTGTAGGTACCCTAAACGTAGATAGCAGTGGTTGGCTGTGGTATCCGATCAGGTGACCCTGGGGATATGACCCAGCCGAGCACCGCGCTGCTCGGTCATTCTTGTCTGAGATGCCGCGATAGGGAGGAGAGCTGCTGCTGCTCAGGAACGCGTTGTTAGCGGTGTTCTATTAGCTATGTTTAGGCAGAGGATTCAAAAGAACCAACAGCCCTTCTTAGGGCATACAATAAGTTCAATTTTTTTTTTTTATTGACAAGTAGTACCATATTGTGAGGGATTAGACAGGGGGACTTGCTTAACGTTTGTGTTTAGCCTAGTGACACACAACATATCCACCTCAAAACACCAAAGGGGAAAAATATTAGGGGTTTGAGATAGAATTAGGGCCACAGTCTGCCAGTTTCTTTTTAGTTTACGTGTATTTTTCATAACTCAGCGTAACATCTATCTCGGCAAGTAGTGGCTGAATACTTGGCTAAAAATAGCATCGGAGCTACAAACGTCTTTAATTACGCCTACGTAGCGCTATAATATTGATTTCTGGTTGCTTGGCTGGTGGCTGTACTCGCATGCAGTGCACATATACTATCAAAGTGGGAGCAATTGGAAGTCAGAATTGCGACCACGTGTTTTAGTGACGCAACACAGGGGCGGAATGCGTTTAGTACCCACGGAGGAATTTCCCGGTGGGCCGGTCGGTCCTGGGCCGGTGTGGGCGGTGCGGAGCGTCCGGGGGCCGAGTAGCACCACTCCCTCACTCCCTTCAACCTTTTAATCTAATCTATAGTACCGCATAAAGAGCAGGTCTACGATTAGTACGTTCAGACGCAGCGACAGCGCTGCTTGCTTTCTGCGTCTGGTCTACACTCTTAGTGGAGGAGCGTGACACATACCAGATGTCTATGCCCTGCCTCCATGTAGCCCGCGGCTGATTGTGAAGGCGCGGAGAAGTGACGGTCACATCCCGCGCCTCACACCAAGCTGCGAAGAACGGTGACGCGACGAACCTGCACGCATAGGGTGCGTATTATGGGTTTTTTGTTAAATTATAGAATTGGGTGTACATTAAAATTTACTGGGGCGGGGGGGGGGGGGGGGGTGGACATTATTTCTTTATGTGGGGCGGCAGGGGGGCATAATTATTTAGTTCTGGGGCGGGGGGGACCATATCTTTAGCTGGGGGCTGCAGGGTGGCATAAAGTGTATCTGTCTGGGGAGGGGTGGGGGGGAGCGGATATATTAATCTGGGGATGGGTGGGGGGGGACCATATAATTATTATGTCTGGGGCGGGTAGGGGGGACATTATTATTTAGTCGGTAGCTAAGGGGGGGCATGATTCTTTATCTGGGCTTGGCCGGGGGCATAAAATTATATGTCTGGGGCGGGGGGGGGGACAATATTTAATCTGGTGGTGGGGGGGGGACATCATATTTATCTGGGGGGGGGGTATTATTATTAATCTGGGGTCGTTGGGGGGGGCACATGATTCTTTATCTGGGGCTGGGCAAGAAGGGGCCACATAAATTAATGTACACTGACGAGCGGACGGGACGGGGGGGGGGGACCAGGGGGGGGACATCATAATGTACATGGAGGCGGGGGGGGGGGACATTTATATTTATCTGTGGGAGGGGGGGGGAATTCTCACGACTATATAACAAGAGGCGGGTGTTGGGTGCACCATAACGCCGGTGGGGGAGAATTAATATTAAAGGGGGGCAGCCGGGGAACATAATTTATATGGGAGCGGGGGGGGGGGGGGGGGGGGGAGGGAGGGGACATTATTTATCTGGGGCGGGGGGGGCATTATTCTTATTATCTGGGGCTGGAAGGGGCATCCATAAACTATATATGTCTGGGGCGGGGGGGAGGGGGGGGGGGGGCGTTAATTCTATATCTGGGGATTGATTATAGTCTGGGGCGGCGCGAGGAGGGGCCTTATTCTATTTCTGGGGATGGCAGGGGGCATTGATTATATGTCTGAGGGGGGGGGGCTTATTCTATATCTGGGGCTTAGCAAGGGGCATGATTATTTGTGGGGGGGGGGGTGGGGGCACTTATTCTATAATTTGGGGGGGAGGGGGCATTAATAATATTAGCTGGGTAGTGCGGGGGGGGCATATTAAATTCTTCTGGGGCGTCAGGAGGCATTAATTCTATGTCTGGGGTAGGACTGGGGCCATTAAGTCTAGTCTGGGGTAGGCTGGGGCCATTTCTTGTCGGAGTAGGCTGGGGCCATATTATTCTAGCGGGGTAGTAGGCAGGGCCTATGTTGTCTGGGTAGGTGGGCCATTAATCTATGTCTGGGTAGGCTGGGGCCATTAAATTCTATGTCTGAGGGCTAAGGCTGGAGGCCATATAATTTCTATGTGGGGTTAGGACTGGGCCATTAAATTCATGTTTGGGGTAGGCTGAGGCCATTAATTCTATGTCTGGGCGTTAAGCCGGGGCCATTTTATCTATGTCTGGGGTAGGTGGGGCATAAGTATAGTCTGGGGCAGGCTGGGGCCATAAGTTATGTACGGGGTAGGCTGGGTGCATTAATTCATTGTATGGGGAACGAGCTGGGTACATTAATTCTAGTCTGGGAGTAAGGTGGTGTGCATGATATTCTATGTTTCTGGGGTAGCTGGGGCCTATTAATTCTAGTCTGGGGTAGGCTGGGGCATTTTAATCTTATGTTGTTTACTTGGGTGTAGGCTGGGGCCATTAATTCTATGTCTGGGGGCAGGGCTTGTGTATTGGGGCCATTATATTACGACCTGGGTCATAGTCGGGAGCTTATACAATACTGGGTGGGGGGTGGTTGGTATGGGGACTTACTTCAGGGGGTTTAAAGATAGAAAGAAGAAAAAAATATCCTTACTATACAGGAAGATACATAGGGGCAATTTGGTAGGCTAAATTTGGAGGGGGCTATATTACAGTAATTTGGGGCCAGTATTGTAGGCAGCAGAAGAAGGGACAATGGGAAAGGCAGAACATAGACGTCTGTGTGGTAAACTCTGCAGGGACGCTGTGACCTGGAGGAAGAGAACAAAAGAAGACAAGGTTGATGGTGGAAAACTCCTAAGGAGAAGATGAGGAACGAGAACAATCCGGGGGAGACGTCACCTGATGTTCACTGGATGCAAACGGTGAGGATCATGTGTTTTTTGAAGCTAGTATAATGAAAAAATTACTGATTTTTTTTCATGTTCGCTTATCCTGTTTATCATGTGTATTATAGTAGTTATATTCCATGTACATATGGGAGCCAGTAGGTATAGTAAAAAAAAAGGTTATATTCCTGTACATAGGGGGCCAGGTATTAGAGTTAGTTATATTATATTTGACAAGGGGGCCCGAGTATTATAGAGTTTACTTCTGTAAAAACATTAGGGTGCAGTATATAGTAGTTTATTCTTGTAGTAGGGATAGGGCAGTAGTATAGTAGTTATATTCTTGACATAGGGGCCAGTATATTAGTTAGTTAAATCTCTGTACAAGGGGGGCAGTATATAGTAGTTATATTCTGACATAGGGGGCAGTATTTTAAGTAGTTATTATTCCTGTACATAGGGGCAAGGATTATAGTGTATATTCTATGTATACATAGGGGCGTATTATTATTCAGAGTTATATTCTATTGTACATGATTGGGGGCAGGTGGGCAGTATGTATATAGTAATATATCTATGGACATAGGGGCAGTATTATAGTAGTTATTTTCCTGTACATAGGGCCAGTATTATAGTAGTTATATTCTGGTAATAGGGGCGCAGTATTACGATTATAGGTTAGTTATATTCTGGTGTACATACGTGGGCAGATTATAGTAGTATATTCTGTAAATAGGGATGGCAGTATTAATAGTAGTTATATCTTGTACATAGGGGGCAGTATCTATAGTAGTTAATATTCCTGGAACATAGGGTGGGCAGTATTTTTAAAGTGTTATATTCTTGATGACAATAGGGGGCAGTATTATAGTAGTATATTCTGTAACTAGGAGCCAGTTATTATAGTAGTTATATTTGTACATAGGGGGGGCAGTATTATAAAGTAGTTATATCTTGTACATAGGGGGCAGAAGATTATTAGTAGTTATATATTGTACATAGGGGGCAGTATATAGTAGTTATATCCTGTACATAGGGGGAAAGTATTTTATAGTAGTATATCCTGACATAGGGGGCAGTATTATAGTAGTTTATTCCTTGTACATAGGGGGCAGTATATAGTTAGTTAGATCTTATAATAGAGGCAGTATTATAGTAGTTCTAATTCGTGTACATAGGGGGCAGTATTATCGAGTTGGACTTGTATATGGGAAAGGAGAAGGTATGTGTAGTTTTATTGATATAGACGGCAGGATTGAATGGTTATGTCGCAATTATTCCTGTACATAGGAGGCAGTAACAATATATCTTTCTTGAATTGTACATGTATGCACAGAGGGAAAAGGGATTTAAGGCGTATCGGGTCGTGTGTTGCATCATTTTTAATGAACGACAGGTCACATTCTTTGCACCATTAAATCACGTACTGCACAACTAAGAAACATTCGTTTTCCAGAAATGCCATGTACAACCATTGGTCATGTTATAACCCTCATCCACTTATCGACCACACCCACTTCTTTTTTGGACTCCGCCGCATAACTGGGCGCCACTTTTATAGGTTTCAGGCCATTTTAAATTCCCAGTCCGCCTAGGACGCAAATATCATCGCAAAGACCAGAAGATGCGGGACAAATTAATAGGGCCAGGGGGTATTTCAATTAGGGCACCGTTGCCAGTTTCTTTTTATTACGTTTCTTTTCATAACTCAGGTCATCCATTGGCATAGTAGTGTGCTATAATATTGGCTAGAAAATAGCCATTTAGGATGAATACAAAGCTTAAATACAGCCTACAGTAGGTTATATAATTTTGATTGGTGATCTGCTGGTTGGCTGTACTTGCTGCAGTGCTATACTATCAAATGGGAGCAATTTGGAGTCAGAAGCGAACCCCTGGTTTTAGTGACGACCATATCCATCGCAAAGAACGAGTGGGGAAAATTTATTAGGGCCCGGGGGGTTGTATTCAACTGGCACAGTCAGCCATTTCATTTGTTATTTTGACGTTATTTTTTTTTCGATTATATCTCAGCTAATCTCATCTCTGTGCATAGTTGTGTGTGGAATTACTTGGCTAGAAATAGCCATAGCAATAGGATAGCATCGTTTGGTTGTTGTTATAAAAACTAAAAACACAAAAAAAAACAAAAAAAAACAAAAGAAGGTAGTAAAAAAAAAATACAAGTTTATAAACTCTCATTTTCAAAAGGCCTTTAACCGAGGGTAGGGGTTTAGAGACGAGGGTACTGGGGAGGGGCGTCCAACTACTGAGGGGTATCAGAGGCCACGTGGTCCTGGGGGGTGAGTGTTCGAGCACCACCTGCTATGAGGGAGCAGGCGGGGTAACGCCGCAGAGCTATGACGAGCCTAGGTCCTGTCTGAAGTTACTGAGGAATCGTGTTTATAATAGAGCAATGTTGAGGCCAGAAAACAGTGCGAAAAGGTGATGCGTGGATTGCGGACAAGCTATCGAGCAATTTGTCCACCCAGTCAGTCTTCACGACAGTCCACCCAATGGTCACAGAAAATCGGCACTCCTCAGCTCCTAGCACCTCAGCCTCCTCCCCCCCAGTCTGCCCCATCCCAGACAAAATGTGCCATTGAACCGGCAAATCTGAGGAACTGTTTCTGGACCCTTCCCACAGTCACAAACCATTGGCCGGGCTGATGAGAATTTCCATGCCCAGGTTTTCCACCAGTCGCAGGTCTATGTGGGTGATGATGACCTGTTGACGGCAGTTGGAAGAAGTGTGTAAAGAGGTGTCCGACGATGAGGAAGACACGGGTGCAGACAGTGGGGAAGTTAAGTGTGTCAGGGCAGGAATCCGAGGGGGAGCCCAGACGAGGACGGAGGATGATGAAGGGTGACAGACCCAAGCTGGGTGAGAGGCCGGGTTGAAACACATTGTTCTGAGACGGAGGAGAGTCCTCGACCAGAACAGGTTGGAAAGAGGCAGAAGGGGGGGCAGACGGAGAGCGCAGGGCCCCAGAGCTGGTGCATCAGCGCCAAATTCTTCAACTAGTGAAAGCTCCCGTGGCGAGGGCTCCGGCGGCGAGGAGTCTTAGATTTTCGAAAGTCGGAGGGGCTTTAAGGACGGAAACACCGGATGACGACCCCCCGGGGTGACTGTGGGGTGCCACATTGCAAACCAGGTCAGCAGGGGTTCCACCACATACTAGTTAACGACCACAGTTGCGCAGGCATATGAATGAAGCTAAAAACACCCATCAGTGGCAAACAGAGCGCGTCACTTGGCCGTGCACACCACTGCGCTCCTTCCAGTGTCAGCTGAGAGTAAGCCCCTGCCCGACCCTGCCACAAAAAACCCCATGTTCACAATCACGATCTCCACAGATCCACCAGCGTTCAGCTCATCCAACCCCAGACGATGGAGCGGAAACGCAAATATAGTGCAACCACCCGCACGCCCAAGGCACTTAAATGTGCAATCTCCAGGATTGCTAAAGCCTGAGATGACTGCCCCTATAGGAAGTGAGACCGATGCTTTCCAGCCTCATGGCGGCGGCCAGCCCCTCGGTATTCGGTCCCGCCGCCACTACTTCACATGTGCAGTCCCAGCCGCACCAGCACGTGTCAGGACAACATAATACGTGCATGACCAACGCCGTGTTCTGACAAGGCCACTCTGACACGGACACGTGGGACGAGTGCTTGCCGGGCAGGGCCCAATATATATCTCTAGAAGGCACATTGGGTTACTTGGTTGAGGATGGGACCGAGGTAAGTGTGACCCTGCGGCTGGTCATTACTGCGCTACAGGCCGAGGATTGAGGGGCCTACCCGGTTCCGGTGTTTGTAGGCCTACTATGCCTCCTCTCTCCTCCACCCATCCTTGACCACTCCTCCGGAAGAACGGAACCATCCGTGGGCATGGGGCTCCGCCGGTTTAGCTCTAGGCACGAGACTAGCAGTGCCTCGCTAGCGACAGCAGTGCGGTTGCTCAGAAACCTCTGAGCCTAGGCGATAAACGGCATCACCGCCCAAGAAACTATTACAGGGGCATCACGGCGGCAGGCTGATCGGTGGGTGGCCACCGCTGAACCTGAAGGCCAGGTCATGGTTGTGGTTGAAACGGCCCGTAACCTGGTGGCGGGCTCTGCGAATCGGCACGTACTGACACAGTGCCCTGCCTGCCATGTGTTGTAATCGGATAGTTCAGCGTTTCTCAAGAGAATACCCTCAATCTGTATTTGAGTTGATCACGAAGGTGCGCCTGCATCGGTGCGCATTCGGAAGTCCAGCACAGTGCTGTGCCACTCTCAGGGCAGAAGCGCAGAGCCGCCTCCAGAACTGCCCGCTCACCAGACTGTGGGTGCGACGTTGCCCACGAGGTGGAATTCAAACGGACCCATTGCATCCAGAGTTTACCAGCGAGCGACGAGCGAATTTTGTAGATGCCATGATGGCAATCTTCCACAAGAACTGGGTTAGTAGGTCAGTCAGCGTCCTCAAGCTACAATGAGGAGTGCGGACGTGGATGCGCGGTCTGATATCTGTCAGGGAACTGGTAACTTGAGGATTCAACACAGATGGTCATTGCACGATTTCCTGGCTCGCAATCTATCAGCCTCCCCGTCCCGAACTGCTTGGCCGTTGAAAACACTCTATGGTCAGCCTGAAGTCGGAAGCTTTGCGCTCCTCAACAAAAGAGACAGGGGAAGAAGATTCCCTTGTTGATAGCCAAAGCACCCTTCCGGTCTGTTCTCGCGCACTATGCGGGGAGTGCGAGGGAGGAGGAGGAGCACGCGGAGGACGAATGTTGGACGAGAAACAAGAGGGGGACCATTGTTGAGTTCCTACAATGTTGAGCGTGTATGGGCAGAAGAAGAGGAGTGGGGGGAACAATGAGTTGGAGGAGGAGAAATGGACGATCAGGCACTAGTGAGGGGATGGATTGTGCTGACGGTGGTACTCTGGCGCTTTAGGCGATTTTGGCTAGGCTGCATATCCCATGACCCTCGGTTCAAAGAATTTATTCCAGCACCTGATCTACCTGGGGTTCACTCTTGGACCCACGGTACAAGCAAAAATCTTTCCACTCTATCCCTGGAGAAGGACAAGAAGTGTGAGAATGCATGAATACCAGCAGGTCCTGGTGCACAAGCTGAAACAGAGTCCCTTCTGAACACCCAGCCCGAGCATAGCGGCAGAGTGGTGACTTATGCGGGAAAGTCGCGATGGGAGAGTAGGCGAGCAGGCAGCTTGTCCAGCACTGGCAAGGGTACGACTTACAGGGCTTTGCCAGCTTTATGTCACCCCAAGCAAGACACGTCACCTGTCCCAGTCTCGGCCAGAGTAGGGTCTATCTTACAGGACAAGATGGTGAGGGAGTACGTAGCTGACCAACATCATCCTAAATGATTCACACAGCTCCCTACAACTACTGGTTTTAAAAAGATGGACATGTGGCACGAAACTGGCGCTATACGCCTTGGAAGGTTCTTGCCGCCTGCCGCTAGCGTCTTGTACAGAGCGGGGTTTTCAGTGTGCAGCTAGGTGGCATCATCACCGACTGATAAGCGTACACGACCGTCGACTGACAGCGCTGACAGGCTGACGCTTATCAACGATGAATAAAGCAGGATTCTCATAATTTCAAATCTCCAGCAGGTGAAGGAGAAGCGCAACCTGAATAATTTATCATCCAATTAACTTCTGTGGTTACAAAAAAAGAAGAGACACGGAGCAAGAGCGAGAGAGCGAGCGCCCCGCGCGCTGCCCCGCTGTTCGGCGCCCCCGACGCCGCGCCCGCGGCCTCGCACCACGCGCGCGAGCTGCCTAGACGGCGTAGTGGCCCGCTTCACAGGACGAACGAAGGAAGAGCGGAGAAGGAGGAAGAGGATGAGACGCAGAGACAGCGCGCCCTCCCTCGACTCGGCGTGCTCTATTTCATCATTTTTTTTCCTTTTTTTGTAAATAAACGCAAAACTTATCAGCCAAAGTTTACCACTAAAATAAAGTAAAACATGTGGGGAAAAACAATCTCAGAATCGCTTTGATAAGTAAAAGTGTTCAAAAGTTATAACCATATAAAGAGACGCAGGTCAGAATCCAAAAAATGGGACTGAGCCTTAAGCTGTAAAATGGCTGCGTCCTTAAGGGGTTAAAATAAATTATGTAGACATTTCAAAAATTATGAAAATGTAAAGTAGACAAATGGGAAATGCTAGTCAGCAATTTATTTAGGTGGTAAATCTATCTCCCTGAAAACGCAATGGCAAATTTTTCTAAAAATTCACTCAAAACATATGATTAATAGAGATGAGCGAACATACTCGTCCGAGCTTGATGCTCGATCGAGCATTAGCGTACTCGTAACTGCTCGTTGCTCGGACGAGTATGTTCGCTCATCTCTATT